>VZSC01004240.1:483946-515140 GCA_013398225.1 Steatornis caripensis
GTCATGCCATCATAGAAGGCTGTGAAATTGGTCAAGCATGATTTTCCCTTGGTGAATCCATGTTGAATCCATTCCTTGCTTCTTTGAAGATATATTTAGGTTTTGTATCAGATCACGTATTCTCAGATAAGAATCTGCATGTGGTTCAGATAACAGATTAATTAAGGAGTTTCAATATGTTCTCATCAGTGACGATCCTGCTTGGCACTCTGATTAAATTAAATTAAAAAGTGTTTGATGAAGCATCCATTTGTGCTCCTGAAAAGTGGCTTTATGTTCTGTATCTCTGTATAGAAAAGCCAATGAAAGCGAAGTGGCTTTCAGAGCCCTCCAGATACCTCAGCTACACATCATCTGCTGGAAGAAAGAGACTGTGGCTTGTCTTAAGTCCTTTCCAAGGAAATCCATGTTAATAAAACAATTGATATATCCGTTTTCTTCCAAAGATCCCATGCTCGCAAAGGAGAATCAGAGGTGAATACTTTCAATACCTGAAGAGGATTAACTTACAATCTGCTAAGGACAAAGGACTTCTGAAGACTCTTGATTTCTTTATTTTGTTCTGGTCAAAAATAAGTTCTCAAATAAAGATGTACATTTCTTCCTAAAAAAACCTACTCCAAAAAGGTAGTGATGGAATCGATATATTTGAAAAGGATTTCTTTCATTCAGAAACTTATAAAAATTTCTGTATACAATTTCAAAACTATCATCACAAGATTTAGAATGGTAATCATTTATATGAAAGTACAATATGCAAGACATACAATATAGATCAACGTGTTCAAAATGGTCTGCAATACCTGCTGGACCAACTCTGGTCTGGTTTTATTCCTCAAATACTTTCCAAACTACTGAGACACCAGGACAAGTAGTACTGAGCAAAAAGTGCCTAACTACTGCTACACCTTTCTCTAAAGAGGCTTTAATTATTAGCAAATTGAAACAATGAAAAGTGCTCTGCATGGGAAGCCACAGGTATTAGCTTTTTTTAAAAACAAAGGGATTTCAAATCAGGAAAATAACTGAAAGTGTTAAAGTTACTGCAGCAATTCTTGTGCTGCTTAGGCACAGGTTCATGCTTTTCACTGGCTTTGTCCTACTGAATGTTATTATTCAGTTACTTATATTCAAAGAAACTGAATGGAGAGGTAAAAATTTCTCCTTTATGTTGGTGAATATGAGAAATTAACTGACTGCCTACTCCTGAGCAGATGTTAATTGGCTGTTCTTTTCACAAGAGTCAAACTTGAGCAAATACCAAATTTTCAAATCCAGCTGAAAGGCAAAAGAAACAGAAATGTTATGACAGACGTAGAGAACTGCTGTCCAGGCTGGTAGCCAGGCCACCTGAGACCAAACAAGAACAGCTGGAAGCCAGCAAAAATCATTACTGCCTCAGTAGAGCCACAGTTAAGTATTGTAGAAATGGAGAATGAATGGTACTGGAGGAATCAGTGAGGCGTACTTGAATTACTAGAGAAATCCCAGATAGCTCCTGAAAGTGGAGGAAAAGTTGAAAACCTGATTTTTTTTAAATAAGGCACACTATATCCTTTTCAGAAGCATTGTTATAAATACCAGGAGAACTGAAATGACCAGTACAAATTGCTTCCAGCTGAGATTGCAGCCTACTCAGTCTTTTCATTTTTGAGTCATGAGCATCCTAACAACGTATGCAGTGAATTTAAATTACACCTTGTTGGCAAAATGTTATCGTCTCAGAAATACACTGATCTCTTAGATGAATTATATCATGACAGCAAAATGATGCCTTGTAAAATCATCTATGTTGCCAGAATGGAAATGAAAGGGTTACATTTTAATATTGATGTGACTGTACTACTGGTGCTACCAAGACTTTGATCATAGTAATGTGAGCTGAACATTTTTCAGAACCCAGCAAAGTGATTGTGAAATTAATGAAAGGAATTCCTCCATTTTTACTTTTAAAAATGCTGGAAGTGAAAATTCTTGGCCATTACTGCTGCAGGCTGAGGTCAGTTAGACTCTGCCTAACACCACTTTAAGACTGCAGGGTTAGGATTAATTTTGCTGAGTGTTGGACATCCATTTTTGCATTTGAGGACTGACCTCAGACTCCCCTTCTAATGAAATGAGAACAGAGGACAATTTATCTACTCTGTTTAGTACCTGTTTTTGTTCGAGATGAACAATGGTAGAAGCATCTATCTCTTTCCACTGATTTGCTCACTGTCCGCCTATTTATCTCCCAGTCACAGATTCAGTGATATAGATGTGTTAAACAGCTGTATCATGTGATTAATCTGCTTCCACTGGGTTTAGACGACCAGCTCTTATGCATATTGTGCATTATAGATGCTTATGTTTGGCCAGATAAATGTCACTACAGATGCCGAAATCTTAGGGAGAGATTCAACTTACTTCATATAATTCACATAATTCAATTATCAGATTACCCTAGGGCACCCAAGCCTCTGTGTACTTCTTCCACTGTTCCAGGACCTAAGCAGATGCATTTGTCTCTTTGTATAGTCTTTTTGATTTACCACATGAACATATTTTATTGTCTTGGAATAAATTGATGACAGCAGAGAAATATGCTGTTGTCAGTCAAAGCCTCTTAATCTAAATGAAAGAGCTCTTGGTGCTGTAGTCAATGGATGTGGGATTGTGGGAATAAATGGTCAATCCTTTTTAACTTTTGTATTCCTGCTGAAATGTCCTTTGTATTTCACTGAAAGTAAAAATGACACATTGCAAAGGCATTGGATTGTCCCATGAAATACAACAATCCACAGCATGTTAATGCAATTTTTTTTCTTTTCATATTGCCCCAAACTGCAAGAAAAAACATTGTTTTCAAAAAATAATAATAATCATTCTCAGCAGTTTCTAAGTAATGGAGTCTCCTAACATTTCAGGCTTTTAATTCTGTTTTGTTTCTTCCACTGAGGAGATGGAAAAACCCCTAGATCAATTCAAACTCATTTTTCAAATGTGCTCACTTCCCAAGCAGAAACAAATTACCACCATCTCTCTGAGATTTAATTGCTTTCACTCCAGAAAAACACCCCTTCTGCACAGAGGAATGAAGCAAAAGAAGAAATGCTACATGAATCAGTAAAGAATGAGTGGTTTTGAGTTGTTTTTTCCTTCTCCTAAATTAACTTAGGGTTACTTGTCAGTTAATATATGGTAATTTGCACATCATGAAGAACTCAATACTTCCCTTGCTATAATCAGGAGCTGAAATATCTGTTCACCTACAGAGTTCCAAAAGGAGATGCTTTTGCAGGGAAAAAAAAAAAAAAAAAATGAAAGAAAGAGAGAAAAGAGAAAGAAAAAGGGAGAGATAAACAGAGAAGAAAGAATGCCATGAGAAAGCGAGAAAGTGAGAAAGTGTGCCTGTGTGAGAGAAAGAAAGGAAAAGAGAAAGAAAGAAGGAAAGAAAGAAAGAAAATTCCGACCTAAGTTGCAGTATTTCTGAAGCAGTGGATCCAGCACGAAATAATGGGCCAATCATGTGTAACATAAAGGAGCTCAAAGTAACAAGATTCAGTAAGGTCAGAGCCATGGTTTTATTTTATTTTTTTCCAAATGAGATATTGTTCTTGAAAGTGACGCTGAGCTGTAGTAGGCAGTGGTAGGAAAGGAAACATCTTGTTTACAAATGTCAGCCAGCAATTAGCGTCATTTAAAGAGTGGAACCACAACTGCTGTTTTTTGTTAGCTTTGAAAACCCCATCTCTTTCTTGTGGCCACGTTTTAAGAGGCAAAGTAGACAGCAAGACTCTGAAACCAGTTCATAAATAGTTGATTTCATATTTTAAAATCTTGCCTATAACTGTCACCCCCCTCGCGTGGATCACAGATGGTGAAGAACTAATTTGTTACTGTTTGATAACGGCTTTTATGTATCAAAGCTCTTATTTACTACTCTGTGGGGGGAAATGACAGACTAAAAGCAATTATGTGTTTTTCTTTCAGTTTTTCTTTAACCACTATGCTCTTTGGATTTTTTTTTTCCACTCCCGACATGTTTCTTATTTGAAATATAGCATTGTGAATCTTTTACATATGTTGGTTCTCATTTAACCCTCTTTCTGGGTTTTCAAGAATGCATCTGGCCGGGCAGATCAACTGTAATCTTTCATGATTGTTTATAATGGCCCAGTGATAAGTAATAACACTCAGGGGTGTCTCCCGGTAACAGCGTATTACATTTCAGTATTAAAAATGCAAATTGGGACTTTGCTTTTGAAGATTGTCAGGAAAATGTTTCAAGGAGGTAGAATAGCTACCAGGACGCCTGTAAGTGAAATAACCTCCTCTCCCCTAGCCATGTGGGGCCTCCTGCCCGCAGGTTTTCTGAAGGAGCCCCGCACCCCCTCTTCCTTCCCCCCAAATAGATAAATAAGTGAAGAGACTTTCCTCTGTACGTGGTATTAAGCAACTGATGTTAAATCTTTGGCCCTGGAAAGTCATGCACTCCTGTATCTTTTCATTTTTTTTCCTCACTGGTGGTATGCAAACCACTCACTTGCTGTTGCCACCAAGAACAATTTTGCTGTGGGTTGTACTCCCTGGTGTTGCACTGCAGCAGAGCTGATGAGGCTGAGGGGATAGTTTCTGCTCATATCTTTATTTTGAATAAACAAAAGAGGTTCCAATTTGGTGGTGACCATGGCTGATTTGTTGGTGAGTTTCCTTAATGTAAATCAGTGGGTCTGATTGTGTGCTTGAAGTTTAGGGTGTGTATGAACACCATGGTGAATTTGGTCTTTAGTGAGAATTTGTCCTACTGAAGTAAGAGTTAAATTTAAAGGCAAAAGAATGCTATTATAGATTGGAAATTTCAATATAGCAATGTAATTTCATAATTATGGTTATAGGCTGAAGGAAACATTGGCTATTGCTGCTGAAATTGATAGGGATTTTCCCACTGACTTAAAGGAAAGAAGGAGTAAGTCTCCATGGAAAAACCCATGGAAAGATTACAAGCTTTTGTTTGTCTCGTTACATCCTTTAAATTACCTCTTGGCGCTCTCTGCCTGTTTCACCCTCCTTCTCTTCTTCCATACTATGCCCACACTGGCATTAGGAGGTGCCTCTTAATGTCAGTGGGACTGCTTGGGAAACAATATACTGCTGAACATAAGGAAGGACAGAAAATTCTCACCAAGTAAGAATATATTGAGCATGCACTTCTGTAGTCTCTGAAGCCTGCCTTTTAACCAAAGCTTAGACTTAGAAGAAAAATCAAGGAAATGCAGGAAAACAGAAAATAATAGAAAAAGGACAATGGAATTTAGGAAGCTAGTATGCCTGTTTAAAGATGAAACATCACAATATAACCCTTCTTACAACCAAAATATAGGAGTAGCACTTAATTTCCAGGCTTTAATACCAGAAACCTTCAACAGAATCCATAAATCACTTCCACATGTTTTTGAATAAATCTCTGTCCTGTATTTTACAAATTGCTGTCTCAAGACACAGTTTGAGTAAGGTCAGCAATCCTTCCCTCCTCTTGTTTGACTTTCTCAGGGTGAAATTCACCCCTGGCAGTTGTCAAGAACAAGACCTGTGTCGCTGAACTCCTGCCTAAGCCAATTGATTTCCAGTGAGAACTATATTTAGGCTAATCAGGTCCACTGTGTCTGGATGTGGCAATGAAATAGCTGAAGCATGCTCTATCAGGCCCCATTTGAAAATGCTGGCCCAAGTGTGCTGTCATTTCTGCTGTATTTCAGACTCTCCATCATTTTGATAATTATACAGCTTGGAAACTTTTTTTCTTTTTATAGTCTTTGAAACTATAATGAAGTCTTCAGCGCTGCCAACCTAAACCATCCAAAAATCTTGAATTGGGCTTGAAATAATCATGAGATTGGCCTGAAAATCATACAACTGAATGTACTTGGCTTCTTTTTATTTGCCTTCTGGTTTTGAGTGTTTAGGGTACAATGGGGTCACATTTGTAGGGTTTCCTCTGTGCCTGTGTGGGCCAGAAATGCAATCTTTTTATAAGACAACTGAAATTCCTTGGGTATTCACATGACTCCAGGAGCTGGGATTTAACGGGGGGGAAAAAAATCCACTGTGTTTGGGCTTGTGATAAAATTGGCAGCCTTGGCAATACAGAGCGTCTCACATTCAAAGTTTGTTTATAAGGGAAATACAGTTCGATGAAGACAGGGAACAGAGTTCCCTTCTGTTCTCTTCTAACTTGAGAGAAATTCCTCCCAAAGGGTGAACTTCACTTTGCAGAGCCAGTACAAGGCCCATTCAGCATCTGAAGTGATGCATAGACCTGGCCATGGCTCTTTTTACATTAATTTACTTCATGCTACATTAAGAGAAGCTGCAGAAGTTATTGTAGCTGAGATAGTTTAATGTTCACAAAGAAAAAAAAATTCTTTATAAAACTGCCCATTATCAAGGATTTAGAACGAAAGTCCAACAAGAAGAAGTATAGGACTGAAAGCCCTTGTGAAAGAGGATGAAGGAGGCCCTTTAAGGGGGGGGGGAGAGAGCTGGGTCTGGAAGCATATGAGCCATTTGGTGTAATTAAAGGTAGGAATCCAATCTTAGGACAAGTATGTGCTTGTGGAGTAGAAGGCATGGCTGGAGACACAGGTAGGAGAAACACCCGGAAAAGTAAGCAAGCAAAGATGTAGGTGAGTAAAAGCATTCCTCCAAGTTCCCCGTTCTTACTTCTGTCATATGCAGGACATAAAGTTTTGCATGTAGAATTGAAACATTAAATATGGGATTCATTTTATCAGTTATAAATATCTACAACACAAGAAATTTAAAGTGGGATTTACCTCATCCACCACCTACGTGTGCACTAGTTCCTTCGTAAGAAATGACAATTAATAGATACTTCTGGGGTGCAATTAATCTCATCTTCAAAGAGAGATCTAGAACAAATTGAATAAACTGCACCATAAAAATGTCTTTTTATTTCCATTGGCTATGTAGGAAACTCAAGTTGATGGATTTTAAGAGGACTAGGTCTTATGCAGCCTATTGGCAGTGCAGAAGTCTAAAGTTAAGTACTTTTTCCATATTTTGCTTACAAAAAATCTTAGCTGACATCTTTTTGAGCACTTCAGGATATGATTGTAAATGTTCTTGGTGCAGCAACATGTATGTCTGTATAAGTGCACATGCTTAGGGGCTTGGATAATTTTTGCTTACCTTAATGTGTAAATTGGGAGGTAGCAAGAGTAGGGAGTTTATTGCTGTTCCTGGAGAAGACTGGCATTGAACAAGACTGAACTGCATGAAGAGGGAGATAAAGGTATGGCTTTGAGACATTTATACTACATGATAAATGTCTGGATATTGCACAGTGGGCATACTCGGGGATCCTCATGTCCAAACCAGTCCTAACATCCTAATGTCTCAGACCAGTCTGTAGTGCTTTAAAATAATTTCACTAGTTTTGCTTTTCTTCTGTGACTAGTGACACCTTTAAGCAATGCCCCATTAGTGTCTCTTATCCCAGTTGTGTATGCCTTAAAAATTGGCAGAGTGTTTTCACTCAAAAGGTATCAGATTCAATTTAAGTGCAGGATTTAAAGCGTGCCAAGCCAAGTACTCTTTGCCAGCAATTTGACATCCTGAACAAATAAGGTTTGAATTTCTGCTCTGAAACAGGAAAAGGATCATTCAGTCTGTTTGAATATCATTTAGAGTAGGATAGTTTTATTTTTTTGATGCAGCAGTAGTGTCAAGTGTTGATTCTGACAGATTTATTGAACTGATTGTTGTACATTAAATATACAACTTTAGACATAGCCTAAATATATATTCAATCTTTCTACGAAATCTAAGTTATGCAGATACCCTATGATAGGTAGATTATAAATGCAACATAAAATAGATGATAGCCAAAGGCTCTCAGGGCAGAGTTTTTCCAGCACAACTATGGCAGAGGTTAAGAACAGGAACCAGGGAGATCACACACGACAGAACAGATCCACAGAAAGACAGAGGTGTTTATTTGACAATTTAGGCATAGAAATAAAACCTCATATTCTCAACCCCTGCCTTCATCCTTCCCTGTGTTTCAGCTGTTGCCCATCTTTTGGGACACACTGTTTCAGTCAGTAAAATTTCCTGGGTGCTTCAATGTCTGCTGCAGAGTGAATAAAACATGTAAGTATGTGCCTGCTGCCCTAAATAACCCTAACCTGACCATGTGTCTGTGGAGCAGTGGGACAGGAGATAACAGTCAAGTCATAACTTCTTGGATCCGAAAGAAGTGTCATTTTATTAATGTGGCAATTGAAGGTAATAAGCACTGCCTCTTAAACAGGATCACCAGCTTTAAGTAGGGCATCCCACCAACTGACCGTACAGTTTCTAGTCTGAAAGTTGGCTTAGTTTACAGCTACCTTGGGTAGCTCTGTCACAAACTCCACCAGGAGGAGGTATGTGGGTGCTCTTAGTGTCCAACATCTGCTGAGAGACAAAATGGAGGAATTAGGGGACAAGTCCAGGGGAGAGCACAAGCTGAGCCAGGCTCCTCTATGCTTGGGTGTCAGCTATGGATTGACTGCCATGTTGTGATTTTTATATGGTGCTACAAACCCGCTTACGTCCTCCTTACATGGATGTATGGTGTGGTGTTACCATTACCAGTGCTGTCCAGCAAGATGGAGTAGCGATATAGGAGTTCAGATAGACAAGAGCAGAATTTTTGCTTATATACTTGTATACAAGACTGTGTCCTATCCTCTTCCTCCTGGTCTTGATTCCAAATGATTTACAGAAATCCTGGTGCGGCACGGTAATGTTTTCCAAATCTCATTTGGCAGACTTAAAACACTTTTTGTTCATGGTCATGCTGTGCCATTCTTCAGAAAAAAACATACATCATTTTCTGTCTCATGACTGCTGCAGCACAACCTTTATAAGCAGTTTCATCTCTTAGCTGCTTGTCATCATTGCTTTTTTTAAAAAAAACCCCAACTTTTTACAAAGCAGTTGTAAAACCAGTAATAATAATAGTAATAAGAAGAATGCTAATGACACCCCCTTCTGTTTGAGTTGTGAGGATCCTTGATTCACATGCCTCCCTCACTGAGGCTGGGATTACTGTGAGAGAACCTTCGCTTGTGTCTAACTATGTGTCTGCTGAGATGAATGGAAGCTAAGGCAAGTCAGCGTGGAAGGCTTCAAAAGATCTTGCCCAGGAAACGCTGATTTACTTTAAAGAAGGGCTACAGATCCTATTGCTTTGGGATTTACGTGAAGAAGTGTCTGATTTTTGCGCATTTTTGTTAATTAAGATTATGTGTCCGATACTTGATTTAACTAAAGATATGAACATGCAATAGAAATTGACAGTACAATCAAACTAATTTAAGTGCTCTCACAGTTTATAGAGAATTCACAGAATATCTTCTTAATTTGTATTCAGCCTGAAAGCACCTAACAACAAAATATTAAGGAGAATTCACTAAATGTTTGCTGTCAAAGATATGCTGAAATACCACACTTAGCATGAACACTGTGTAACCCATGGTATATTGCATATAATAAATACAAAGCCCCTAAAGTTTACCCTTTCTGCATTGTACTTTCTGCAATGTTCTGGTCCTTTAACTGCATGGATTCATTTGCATTAAGACAGAATACATGCAAGATAGCCCCTGTGAAACAAAAAAAAGTCATTTATGGCTTCTCATTTGTAATCATATGCAAAAATACAATAAAAATCACACACAAAAAAAGGAACAAATACATTCATGTTACTGTTGTGCTTTTAGCAATTGTTAATTTGACAAATGAGTATCTCAGGATCTAGCTCTGGCTTTTGCTGTTATGGATCTGCTGTACCATATGCTATTATTCGTGCTAGCAATGGTGACGCAGAGCTCATTTTCTGTCTACTAATCAGTGTAACTTTCTGAGCTTGTTCTGCACTATTTATAAAAAATATCAATTTTTCCAGGGCTTTCTAGCAGTTAAAAGTGATCTCAGTTATTGCCAATCTGCATTGCTGCTTGATGTTTATTTGCTCCATCACCAGCACAACAAAGGAAAGGCAGCTTTAATTTGCTGTATGTTGTGTAATACAAACGTGAGTTACTGTATATCCCTTAACAGCCCATCATTAATTTCCCTTGCATGCCATTTCCAGGTTTCGTATATTGCTGGCTGTTGTGATAGTATGTAAAGCATCAGCTGCTGTTTCACAGCTTGGATTTTAAGGAGTCCACAAGGAGAGATCAAAAGCTGAAATTCTAATATTGCCTCTAATGGAAGAACTATTACCCAAACAAGCAAGATGTAGATTTCTTTCCTAGCAGAACGCTGCTATGGCGTTCTCGCACTAATAGCCTTGCAGCATTCAGGATTCTGGCAATGTATGGTTTCCAGTTCTGAGAAGTAATTATTTATTTTATACCTATTCTTTTGCCTAAGGAAAAAAAAAATAGTCTAACTAGTTTAGAAGAAAATGTATTTGTATAAATTCTTACGATGTGCTCATCAGCTTAGTATACAAGCGTAGTACAAAAAGCAATGTTACTGACATTGGACATTTGCAGTAAACAGCGATTAAGCTTAAAGCCAGAACTGTATGACCATGTGAGAATCTGACTTGTGTAGAGAGTTAAAATCTGGCAATTAGTAAAGTTATATATTGGGACCAGTTTCTATACTAACACTAATGTTCTTCCTAAACTGCTGAGCATCTTTAGCAGTTGTCTGGACGCAATGTAACTCTCTTGACTCACAGATTTAAACTTTGCTTTCTTTTCTGCAAATTTGAAAAGTATCAAACAGTCCAAGTAAAATTAGGAAAATTGGCATACCATGAGAGTCTAACCTTTTCTTCTCTAAAAGATTGCTTTGTAAAGAAAGCTACCAAGACGTTTGTTTTCTAAAAGAAAAGCAAAGAGAAGTGCTAGAGAGAAGGCAATTTTCTTTCAAAGCATGGAAGAATCCCCATCCCCCATAATAAGGAGACAATGTATTGTTACGATTTGATCAAAACAAAATCTGACTTGTTTACTTTCATGGCTGAAGGTACAGACTCTAGTTCTTGAAGGAATGCCTGAGATTTTTTAATTCAGTCATGATCACTGTTCACATTCTGTGCTAAAGGTAAACATAAAGATAAACATGGGACTCATACTGTGAGACACTTCAAATAAAATTTGATTCCATGTTTAGGCATTTGGTGCCTTTTAGGGAAAGACCACACAGAGCTTCATGTATGGGGCTAAGATTGCTATTTCATGTAAGTATTTCTGAAAAATTCAATTGAAAATCTTTGTGGAGATCATCCTTTAGAAGGAAAGTTGTTCAACACACAGAAACTGTAATGAAGAACTGATTACCAACAAGGTGGGTTAGCACAGATGACAAGTACAGCCTTTCATGAAGTAGAAGGAAAGAAATCAAAGCAAGAGCCTAGAAGAAATGAAATCCTTAGGGAAAAATCAGAGGTGTAGGACAGTTAAAAAAGACATTCTGTACAACCACTTACTGTATAAATATTATTCTTTTGTGTTAAATTATTGCCTCCTCTGCTATGGCAGCTTGAAGTTGCTTTAAATCTCTTTACCGTGTTGAACCCAGTCTCAAAGTTTCTATCTATTGTTGAAGAGTGCAATGGGCTTTTAATTTAATCACAGTAAAGCCCAGAGAAATCAAGGAGCTTGACACTAGAGTAAAGATAAAGCTTTCTTTATCACAGTAGGTATGTAGATAGCTGATTTTCCTTGTCTACAACACGTAATTTCTCTTAACATTTTTCTATAGAGGCCTTACTTGTAAAAGGATCAGTTTTCGCCCAGAAACTTTTTCCTTTGCTACAAAATGACTCATTTTCAAAAAATCCAAAAGTTGAAAAAAAAAATCCAACTTGCAAATTTCATGCAAAACTCTGGGTCTTTTTAGCTTTTAAACTTGATGCACAGGGGAATGTATGTGATGGGATAGAAATCTGGGTCACAGCATGAAATTCCTGTTTTTGTATTCATAAAAAACAAACTCCATATATCAAAGGAAGGAGGTGTGAAGTAGTAAAAAAGAAAAAGAGAAAAGCAGTCTAAAATATTCTCAGCTCTTGATATTTCTCAAAAATATACCGAGATCTTCTAAGACATTATATGATTTCCTTTGACCATTATTGAAACAAAAATCTTCACTGCTATGCTAATAACTGCTCTAAACTGATCTTCTGAAGAGGAATTAGTGAAATAGTTCAAGTTTTTCAGTATTTTTTTCAATCAAAAAATGGTCATAGGCCCTCTGCTCTTGAGAAGTACTCAAGTGGGTACTGATTTATACAGCAAAGCA
Organism: Steatornis caripensis; assembly: GCA_013398225.1. Classification (NCBI taxonomy): domain Eukaryota; kingdom Metazoa; phylum Chordata; class Aves; order Caprimulgiformes; family Steatornithidae; genus Steatornis; species Steatornis caripensis. The sequence continues at coordinate 496,259 of VZSC01004240.1, forward strand.
GGACACAGACACAGAACACATCCTTCTCTGTCCATATGTGATCAAGAGCTGCAGGGATGATGGTATGCAAACAAATCCTTTTTGGTATCATAATGTTATCCTGATAACTTTAAACCTTTGAGATCTAGAGTGTCTCATCTAAGTATAATGTCTAAAGAAAGAAACCATTAGGTACATATCTTATTTAAACAAAACTACTTTGTATGTCTCGTGCACAGCAGACCAAATTTTGGACCAGTTACAGTGCAATCTGAATCTCCAGAGTGGATTGTTTGAATGATTTTAGTTCACAGGCTAATGATGTCTACCAGGTTAGTCCAAGATGTCACACTATGGGATAAACCTTTGGTTTCTAAATGAGCCTACATGTTATTGATGGAGCTAAAAATGTTGGTTTGAGACAAATCACTTCAATTTCAGGATGACCAGTAAATGAGAAACAGTTCTTAAAGAAAACATACTTCAAGCTCTGCATTTGTAGTGGTAAAAACTGGGACTCTTTTAGGCAGCAGCAGGGAGATCGCTTCTTTTAATGCAATTGTGTCACAGAAAGGCAAGGAAATACAGCGTGGTTTGAAGAAGAACATGCCAGTAATTACATGAAGTACTGTTTTGCAGCACTGGGATTTTTTTCTATTATATGATTACTAAATAATAACCTAAAATTAACCTAATAAAGAGTGAAAAAGTGTAGTTTTAAGTTGCTTGCAAGACAAAAATTAGAAAAAAGGAAAAATAGTTGCCACTAAGCCTCATTGGTTCTCAATTCTTTTTGAACAGCTTGCTAATCTCACTAATGCCCTTTGCCAAGGAGTTCCACTGGCCACTGTTGAATTTGCATCCAAGGGATGAATAACATCAGAGAAGGTGCATGACTACATCAATTTTTCAGTAACTTTCCTTCTGTTATTTGCTTGCTATTAATTATGTTCTCTGTGCACTCATTTGCTGTGGCAGGAGACAAATATCAGTCATCCCAGGACAAATCAAATGGGATTCCACAGACCGAGAGAAGGGACACATTCTTTCTGCTTGGTCCCAGTAAAACTCCACAATGGTCAGCTCATTTAGGACTTTGAACCTCTACTTACTGTCCTCTTTCAAAACTACCCCCCAAGAACCCTGAAAATTACTGTGGGTGCTTAGCGACAGAAAGGAAGGATTTTCCCTGTGTACGGGGTATAGATATTTATATTTACAGAAGAGAGATGATCAGCTTCCTCCACATTGTCCCAAAGATACAGATCTCCTCAAAAGGGGATAATACCACATGCTAATATCGCTAAGGGGAAATAGTATTTCCAGGAATTCATTAAAGAACTGTATCTTCATAAACCTCTTGGGCGTAGTTCTCTTTTTGGGTGGAGGCTGTGCCCTAATGGCATAATTGCACCCTCATTGTTTTAATGTTATAAAACTCCTTCAATAATGAAAGATCAGTGGAATTCCAGCTGAATGTGCTAACCCCTGAGAGACACAAGTCCTCTCTACTATAATACAGTCAGACAGGAAAAACAAGATTCATTGATAAAAGCCACATGTTTACCCAGTGGCAGAATAGTTAGATGTTGATATTGGTTCACAAAAGCGATGTATGATGATCTACAAATTAATTATACACTTGGACTGCCAGAGATAGAATGTCAGCATTTGCTGGGATTTGCATGAATGCTGATTTAGGCTTCAAAACAGCACTTACGCTCATGCTAAACTTGAAGCACCTCCTTTAGTCCCAAGTGAGAAGTCAGGATCTAAATTATATTGTGTATTTCATTTGGAACTAATAAAATGTAAGTACAAAAAGGGAACATTTGAGTCAGTTTATTATACAGTATTTGACCCTATCTACCCTACTAAAGCTTCACATTCTTTCTCCAGTGGTGCCGTATGGGAACGTAAGATTGCAATTGTGCCCCAAGAGCATGACAGCAGTCCTCATAATAGTTTCTTCAGTCTTTTTTTACATTGCTTTCCAAAATGATGCTGCCATATGTGCTGTTATATTTAAGCAGCAGATGCTGTGAACTCACAAAGCTGAAGAATGCTGAAGTATGATACCATTTGAAAACAGGTTTTCTAGGGAAAGCTGACTTCTTGCAAGACTTCAGATTTATTTCAGGCGTTTCATTACTAATTACAAAAGGACACATAGAATGCATTTATACCACTTATTCGTTCTGTCTTGGGGCACTTAATATATGGGCTATCTAGCTTTTACATTATATTGTTCTTCCCAGAGCTACAGAGCTGCAATAATCTCTATTTGCAACAGTGCTAATGCTTTAATTTTGAAAAGGAGCTGGGAATGGGTCTTCATTTCCACTCCTTTACTTAACCAGAGTTTGAGCTAAGGATGATATTGCACGGTGAACTAGGTTCGTAGTATTAGGCTATGCGTTAGCTAAATATGGGTATTACAAATATAATGTTCAAAAATTCAGATTACTTCTATTTTCATTGGTAACTGACTTCCTAATCATTCTCATGTTTGAAAATTAAGCAAGCAAACTCATAGTCGACTCTGAAGTACATTGAGATTGGCAGACCTGCTGGACTCCTAGCAAATCAAATTGGTTCCTATGGTATACAGATTGGATACATGGGCTAGGAGTTGAAAGAGGATGCAGTAGATGTATGGAAGAAAAGATGGCCCAGACAAACATTTCTAATATAGAGGTTGCTTCATGGAAGTTGTTTTAGGAAAATAACAGGATCTGGGGATTGAAGGCATTTTTCTAGCACTTATCACTTGAGTCAATTACATTTCATGTGTAACTTCACTGGGTTTATGAGACTGGCACTGTAAGGCAGTTAGCTGTTTTCCACACACGGCCACCTCTGTGTAACTGCAAATAGGGCAAGTTGCCATCATGTCTTGTACTAGCTCATAGCAATTCTTGCACCTTGGGGGAAAGAGACTCTGATTCAGAAGGAAAAGGATTACCCAGTGACAAGATATGTCTGGGGGTTGGAAGGTCCTGCATCTTCTTTGCATCCTTGCACACATAGATAATATATAGAGTGGTTTGGGTCTTCTGTCACCTGTGGCACTGATTAACACTCCCATCAAATGTATCACTGGAAGTGTAGGTCTAACTCTCATGGTCAACTTACAAAAGTTCATTTCCTTCATATGGGTATTTGGTGTACATGGCAAAGTTTTGGCAGTGGGGAGGGCTGCAGGGGTGGTCTCTGGGGGAAGAGACCAGGGGCTGCCTTGTGTCCAATAAAACCGGTATCTCCAGAACAGACCTACCGCAGGACACAGCTGAGCCCATCAGCTGAGTTGGTGGCGCCTTCGTGAAAGCATATGTAAAAAAGTGCAGAAAACACCAGAGCCAGAGGAGAGGGCGGACAAAAGAATGAGAAACCAAAGTCAGAAGAGGGGTTCCCCATGGCAGAGCATGTACACAACTGAAGTGACTGTGGCCTGAGGCAAGCTCACAGCGCAGCATAGTAAAAGAGTGATAAACACAGAGAGAAACCACTATGCACTACCCCCCATCTCTGGTGCTGCTTTTTGCCTCATCAAGAGGACCGAGTGTAGCCTGTGTCAATAATGAGGATGGAGAGGAGTCTGATGTGAACTAGTGAAGTGGAAATAAGGAAGCTGGGAGGAGAGGAGTCTAAAGTGAGACTGAGTCTGGGAAAGTGGAAGGAAAGATGGTTTTTCCCTAAGTGTTTTAATGCTTGTATTTTTTTGTTTGTTTGTTTGCCAATGCTCTAATCAGTAATCAAATAGTTACGTGAATTGGCAATAAATTAAATACCTCAAGTTGAGTTTGTTTTGCCCACGACAGTACTTGGCAAGTGATTTTCCCAGCCTCTATCTCGACCCGTGAAATCTCTTCTGTTTTCTGCCCTGTTCAGCTGGCGGCAGGGAGTCCGGGAGGAAAGGGAGTGAGTGAGCGCCTGCGTGGGTGCTTGGGTCTTGCCTGGGGCAAATTCACCACAGCAAGGAATTTTATTATCATTTTTCCCTCTCCTTCCTTCCCTCTCCTCACCCCTCTTTTTTTTTTCCCCAAGCTTTCACTTTTTAGTCTTATTTTCTTCCCCTTTGTAATAGTTTGAATGGGAGAAGTGTATCAAATATAGTTGACATTAAGGCAAGTTATTGTTCTTGCAATTAATTCTTGCTTCTATCAATTCCACAATAAAAGAAATATTATGAAACTGATCCTATTGTAGGTGCTTCCAACAGGAAGATATTGACATACAGATCACATCATGCAATGGGATATTCTAACCAGACTGCCAGCACTGCACATCGTAACTCTTTGTTCCAAAGAGCTGTTAGTTCAACATATTCAGTATGGTTGCCACCTAGAACTCATGTAAATGAGCTCGTATTTTATGCCTTTTCCTACTTTACTTCCTCTCTCGTTGTGTTTCCCTCTTTCTCATTCATCCGCCATTTTTGGGGTGACACATTCATTTTTATTAAATGTCCATTGACTCACCTTTCCTTTGTTGCTGGTCTCTGCAGCATTCCAACAGCATTGCCAATGCAGCACCACTGGAAGAAGTATTGATCCCAGTCACTTCATAATGTTTAACTAGAGTTCTTGGCTGACATGGCCACCAGCAGGATTTGGATCCTTGCCCCTCTAGGTCTCCCTGATGGGTGCTGACCCTCCTCCCAGTTAAGACCTCTGTGTGGTGCCCTCTTCCTGCTTGAAAAAGAATGAAATACAAATGGTGATGAAGCCCCTTCTCCCCTTGGAAGGGGCCCTGCAGCATAGCTGGGGTGCACTGGTAAGATGTTGTGATAAGGAGCTTAAGGTTGACAGTATCACAAAGGAGAGTGAAAATTGCAATGGGGACGGGAACCTGGGCTGCTCCAGACTCCTTTGTGTAAAAGAAATATTTGTTTACTCCATTCAGGTCAACAAGTTTTGAGTCTCAGCTACAGTCTTGCGGTAAGCTGATAGGCATAGAGAGGAAACAGTCTGAGAGAAGAAACTCCTAAGTCCCCTTGTTTTGAGAGCTATCACAGGCCTGCAGCAGAACTGGAAAAAAGGTGCAGATGAAGGCGATGGAGAGGAGGAGAAAGTGTTAAATATGCTGACTTGGGCTGCTGGATTGAGCTGTTTGGAGAAGAAGGATGAAGCTATAAAATCGAGATTCAGATTTTTACAAGTTCAAGGGATGATGGCTACCATTTGCAGTTCAACTTCGAGTACCTCTAGTAAAAAGACTTGGGCTTCTAATGAAGTTAGTGAAATTTACTTAACGCTGTCAGTAAAGTTTCCAGATAATCCCTCACTCAAAACCTCCACACTTGTCTAAAAAATAGATTATATGAGTATATGAGGAAAGTTATAAGCATATTGGGGTTTTCAGTATTTCTTGTTTCTGAACAGAGTATCTGAAACAGCTGAAACACTTGTATGGTTTTGCTTTTCTTTCCAAACCTAGCAAGGGTGCTGCTCAAGTAAATGACAAAATCCAGATAGAGTGTGGGAGCAGCAGGATCCCAAATTAAACAACTGGGAGGTTGATAAATGCTTCCAGTAGCAGATTTAACTACAGATGGAATCGTTTGACCATTCGACACGCCACAGTCCACTTGTTGGGGGCTTCCGACCATCTCTCTGCAACATTAACTTCACAAAAACTTCCATCAAAGAGCCCCCGCCAGAGTCACAGCGACTTTTTTAGGGCATTTTCAAATAGCAGAAATAAACATTAAAAGATTCTGCCCTTCCTTCCTTGACATTTTGCTGACAGCGAATTAGAATCAGATGGAAGGTATTATTATTTCCACGAAGATTATAATGCAAGTTAATTCCTTTACAATAACTTAAAAAAATCTTTTTAAAAGTACATATGCATTTGGCCAATAAATTCAAAGGCATAGAGAAGTTTTGCTCAAGGCTGATGTACCTCAATTTCCATTCCTGTCTTTGGCCAGAGAACGTTATTCACCAACCAGTACTTTTAACAAATAGTTTATCAATATCCTGGACACCTGATAATTTTGTTCTTCATTTGTTTTTTCTCCTTTTCACATTGTTTGGGTTTTTTAAGTACTGCACTGATGTTCTGCACTTCAAAGTGACAAAATAATTGCATACCTGGCATTAGGAAAATAAATCTGCAAGAAATTAGAGTATTTTAATTCCAAGAATCTCTAAGAACTGGAGATGATGTAATTGTAAGACAACAGTTTTGAAGAGCAGAGTTTCAGGCACAAACAGGTGGTTCCCCTGCCTTCACGCTGGTGAACACTGAGTCAAAGACTGTCAGTGCACTCCAGAGAATCTGTTCATTGAGAAGGTGCTTTACCAGGATATTGATTTTGTGAACTGGATTGAACAGATGTGGCTGAATGTAAGTAGAGACACAAGAGATGACTGAGGTGTGTACACTTATGGAGATTGATATTAATTTATTACTATTCAGTAGCTGATTCCCCAATATAAGGTTTATGAGAAAAACACATGATGTAATTGCTAAAGAAGGCAGCCATATACCTTTATTGTTTAATGTATGTGTTCTCCACAGTATTGGAGATAGGAATATCCACTGCTGTTCTCTGGGTTTTTCACTATTTGACAGTAAATACCCTGAGAATATGCGGGATGATAGCGCGGAAGTGGCTGCATTTCCTCCTGAGTTATTTGCTCTTGCTTTACTGAGAGCAATAATGACTTTTTAGAGTAGTGAAAATCAGAGATATTTCATCTCTTCTCTTCATTCATAGTGCTGTGGAAATTCACTTAGGATCTAGTAACATTGATGTTGCATCCAAATTCTAGTTGAGAAATTAATTCCTAATTATAGTGGTCTGGAGTTACAGCTAAGCAACTAAGTGTATAGCTGTTATTTTATTATTTGTATTTATAGGCTGTAGTATTCACAACATTCATCCATGCATTGTACACACATACAAAGCCTCGGTGCTTACTCAGAAATGCTTATGATCCAAATACACAAGCAGGTACTCAGAGATGCTTGCAATTTTAAATTCATTTCTAAATACTTATATTCACATCTTTTTTTTTTACTGTAAATATCTTTGTGATTGTTCCAACCACAACATAAAACTAAATTATTTGTTAGGATTACAAGCCTGGTCACATGTCTCCACCTTTCTATTCATATTGCATACATCACCCAGGTGTTTAGTCTTGTTTTCTAAACTATATTGAGGTAGAAACTCACTATTTATTTCCCTCTAGTGAGGATACCTCTTGTTGCCTAGACTGCTCACAGCTGGCCTTCTGAGGTACATCCTTTTCAGGTTCCTATCCTTCCCTCATGTTACAAGTCTGATCTTTATTGTCACTCTCAGTGGCTGTTGAGGCAGGCTGTAGATGCAGAGGTGTAGGTACAGTGACCCTGCTGAAGAGCCAGGCCAGGCGTTTGGCTATGCACAAATGATATTTGGCGCATAGGGCAGTGCTCCCTATCAAGGACTGCCATGTCCATATCAACTATTGTATGTGTTTAGCAAGTTTTGGCACTGATCAGATGAAGAGAAGTAGTAGCAGAAAAATGTCATATGAGGCTCCCAATGTACATTATGAATAGCCATAGTTATCACAGTTAAAGTCTTGCTGGGATGCTCATTTTACAAACACCAAAGAAGAAAACCCAAAGGCTGTGGTTGATTTATTTAAAGATTCTTTAGGACCCCAATTCAATTTGAAATTGAACGACGTTTCAACTCCTAAATACTTACTTAGGACCTCTTTCTGTTCTGAAAGGCTCGAGACCATGGAGACCAGGTTGCCTGTGGCAGAAGAAGCGTATCCAGACCTCATGTTCCCTGTCCTTATCCTTTGGCCACAAGAAATAATCTTCCCACCTAGATTTATCCAGCACTGAGGTAAAACCATGCTTCCTTCATACAGAAAAGTAATCCAGAAGTATCTAGCAAAGACATAGAAATACTCTTAAGCAATTTTCTGCTTATTATTTATTTGAATGTCCTTCTGATGGGTGACTATGCCTTTGCTAGTGGCACTCAAAGAGCCAAAAGAAACATATGTTGTGAAAAGTACCTTTAGCAAAACAGACAGATGGATAGGTAACACTTTAAAACAGGGTGGTCAATGATTAGCAATTCATTTGGTATTCATTGCAATAACATTAATTGCGATGAATAAATTACATTTAGCATCACTTGGAATTTTGTGGAAAGAACATTTGCCTTTTTGGTGGCTTTCTGAAAAGAAAAAATAAACCACTGTCTATTTTTTTTTCCATTTTGTGTTATTTTTCCATCTCAGAAAATAGTTTGTTTAACAGCAGAGTCTATGCAAGAAAACCAGTTGTTGTGCATCAATGCTTTAAAATTTTAAATGCTTCTGATATTATTACCATCTATAAGTAAATTTTCACTCAGATTATGCTTTGAAGCTTTCCCTTTTTTACAGCAATTGAAAAATTTCTAAACTGCTCAGTCCTTTCTGCTGGTTCATCACTCTCCTATTCAGTTAAATACACTGCAGGAGTGAAAAAATACACCTATTGCTGGTAAACTGTAAACAGTCAGTAGATTGTGTTCTCTTGATTACAGATGGTTTATATTGGCTGGACCGGGCTTTAACTGTCAGCACATAAAGAGAGAAATGGACAAAAGAGGCTCTGAGAGCAGATGTTGACACTGGAAGCTCAAATTCTGGGATCCTCAGCCTGTGGCTGTTGAAGCCCAGCTGGGAGAAAGAGACAGGCTGCATTCATAGAGCCTCTCTGGGATCCCTGCCCCATGCAGGTATCCAGCCATTGAGAGACAGCAAGATGAAAGGCTGCTTCACAGACGTCACCTGCTGAGGGTTCAGCAGCCTGTCCAGAAATGTCATGTTTGGCAGCTGGTAGAGGATCCCTCCCACCAGCTCTGGCGCACAGATTCTCACAGTATTCCGGGAAAGATGCTTACACGGGGGCTTCCTAATGAGACGACATTAAAGAGAATTTTTGGCTTCTGCCTCGAATAGCACATTGACATTAACCTAGCTGTCCATTCATTACACAGTTCTACTGAAGATCAGTCACTCTAACAAAATGAATTTTAGGCATAAGCACCAAGCCAAATTACCCTGGAAAATTATTGAGATGGCTGTCTCTTCTCACTCTGTTAAACTGATTCTGCATTCCTTTGTTTCTGTATAAGTTTCTGAAATTGCCCTAAATCCACTGATACAGACTCAGTCGAGGCACTTGGCCCCAAAAGCAACAGTAACTGCAAAATTCCAGAGGATATATGGCACTCAAACATGGCACACCAAAACTCCTGGGTCCTATTATCTGCTTGGGTAATAATACATGACCTCATCAGAACACACATTTCAAGCACCAGCAGAAAAGATCAGAGAGTATTGGTAAGAAGATAAAAAAAGGAAAGGCAGTAAGAAGAATTGGCAGAAGAATGCTAAGATCTAAGCAGAAAGGTGCTAATGCGAAGCAGAAAAAGGTTATTGCTTAAATTAGTTGGGACGTGTTAGTGTTTGCCCTTTTTCTCACTTATGGCCCTCAGGTCAAAGCAAATGGCACAGTCTTTGTCCTTTCCCTTTTCGGCTACTTCTAATCTGCATATAAAGAACAAGGAGTGCTTTTCCATACTGCATACAGGCTCAGGGAAGTGCCAGAGCATTATTCCTGTCTCACAAATCAATTACATTCTCAGAAATATCTGGAAATACTGCTTAAATGCATGGGATGTAAAATTGGCATTCGAGTGACCAGAAACAGAAAAACGATTACTCAGCATGGTCAAATTGCTCCTTTAATTTTTTTTAAGCTTTAGAATCTTCACCTTTTTTTCTTCTCTTCTTTCTCTATTCGATGTACTAATAAGAATAGTTGTGCTTTTAACAAGTGAGATTTTTGCTATGGGATCTAACTACTAGTGTGTTGCCTCTTAATAGCATTCAGAGGTATCAAAATGCCTCTGAGTCCCAGGAGAGAACTTTCATGACCATCTACACTTTTTTGCAGCTATACCTTAGGTTATTGTTTTAGTCCTTCCCAAGGAGGCTGCTTGCACACCAGTCTAGAATAGGCAATGCTCCTCAGGACCTATAGCATGAAAGGTTTGCGTGAGGATACCAAGTGGAATAACGCACCAGAAATCTGCTCATTAGTTACATCAAGTGCTCGAAACTAAAACCTCTTTTAGTGCTAACACCAGTTTTGGCTGTGGTGAGTGAAACTTTAGAGCATTATGGTTATCTTGACACTTTGGTCATTGTTTTGGAAAGGGGAGGAGGAAAAGTAATAAGTAAAAAAGTAGAGGAGGGATTAGCAGAAGGAAGTAAACACATACTGGACAACTTGATCCTAAATACTATCACAGCATTCACCAATTAGAGAAGCATACAGCGTAAAGGTCTTGAGCTTGGAATGGCCCACTAGTGTCAACAAAGCCCTGGTGATTAAAATTACTGATAGCTCTCAAACGAAAATGTAATTATTTCCTCTTTTTAAAATTGACTGGGAAGATGTTCCAATCTGTGGCAATCCAAATTGAGATATCTTAAAAAAAAGATAATTTTGAAAAGGTAAAATGTTTAGCATTTTTTGAAAATTGCGTTTTTAATGTGAAAATGTGACTAAGGGAAAACTGTAGTTCCAATGATGCTCATAACATCAGGACAGCTAAAGAAGAATAAAACCATAAAATAAAAGGATGTGATGTCATAGACAAAACCAGAAAAAAACATTTGGTGCTGGCACTTTTAATGTTTTATTGCATTTAATGCCCTCTTCATGAGTGAACTTTAGCAAATGTTGGAATTTTCTCTTTAGGAGACATTAACGAGCTGACCTATGGAATAGTAAATACACTTATAAGTGATTTTTTACATTTACAAAAGTAATATTTTGTTTTAAATACAGTATTACATTCGCTACCACCAGGTTAGACTTCCATCTAGTTGAGAGGGAGTTTTTAATTAAAGAACATAAAATTTAAACGGTTCAGAAAATGTCAACATGGGTTCCTATTTTCAGCCCAACACAGATGATAGAATGAGAGGGCATAAATGAAAATTAAAGAAAAACAAATTCAGAACAGATGTCAGGAAGCATTTTTTTCAAGCAGCGAATCATAAATGTGTGGAATGGCTTACTAGGCAAGATAGTTAAGGCAAAAACACGGAGGTCATTAAAGAAACAATTAGAAGACATCATGGTGTAGATGGAAAATGGAATGAGTCATGATGAGCCAACTGCCTCTACTCACTCCAAGAGTGTCTTATGTTCTCAAGAGATCTGGACAGTGGTAGATGTTTTTAGGGCTCTAGGGTAGGTGCTATCTAGAAATCCAGACAGCTCTCTCCCTCTCTCCCTCGCTTTCTACAGGTACCCTAATAACAACTTTCAGGAATGACATCAGAGCAGTTTTAATGATGGGAGCACTTGCATATGCATTATAGGTGCCAGTGAAACCTTTGAAACATTTCTTATGAGAAGTGATCTTATTATCACAACACAAGTTTGCCAGTGTAGAGCAACAGGCAACCTCTATTACCAAAGATGTCTTCTACTAGGAACATTTTAATATCCTCCTTTGTGACTGTTGACACTATAAAGAAACATGAAATACCATCTGTAAATACTGTCAAAGATGGTATGGCAGAACTACTTAAAAAAGAAAGCCAAGTCTTATGAATAAGTCAGAACAGTGCACCTGGCAAGTTTTACAGCAGAAACAAAGACTCAGATCTTGCTGTTCTGTCAGAATGGGGCAAACAGAGGATCTGGCTTAGGTGAGGACAGGTAATGGAGAACAATTTGGTTTCCTATCAGTCACCTACAGCTATGAATGGAAAAGGAGGATAAACAAATAACCTCTGTTTGCTCAAGATTATTTTGAAACAAAATAGAAGATCTGAAGTGATAATTATATCTAGAAAGCGGCAGATGTTAAAACAACAAGATGCTTTATAAACAAGTTCAGGCTAGAAATGAACTAAAACGGAATTACTGCACTATGCCAGCTGACCGCAATTATTTCCAGCTTATGCTATTTCAATAACCTGTAAAATTCTAAATATGTGGGAACTAAGAGTCACATTTTTACTTTACAAGTCTAGAACGGGTTCTTTAAAGGGCCAGTGCTTTAGGAGAGTAGGATGATTTACAACATTTAAAGTTCCCGATCATGCTTGGTGAAAAAATTGCTCTCATGTTAATCTGTGTATTATAAACGGAAAACGGCATCTTGCAATATTCTTGATATAGGTGAACTGATATGAATGATATTAGGTAATCCTAGATAACAGGTAGGATTTGATCTTTTAGGTCTGTTAAGATCATGATTACGTGCTGCAAAATTTGAACATTTAACAGTAGTACATGGCTGTCTCCAGAGCCAGTCCCCTCAATGTACTATCCACACGTCTGAGCTCCCATGGGGGACCGCGTGTGTGTGATCTGAACAATAAGGGCAATGCAGCCTAAACAGCAATTTAGTCAATGAAGTGCAAAAACCCATTCAGCTCACCCTGAAGTAGATAGCCATGTCTGGTGAGCTGAACGGTTATTTAGGAACAGTGGCAACTTAAATCGCAGCAGCTGTTTAAGAAAATCCTTTGTGTGGCTACTATTAGTTTTATTTGCCTTAATCCATTTAGGAAGTGGTTAAATATTAAATACATTGATCCTTCCCCATGACCCCCCGACTCATTGGAAGAAATGTTGCTGTCTACGTTTAGGATCTCTATAACTGATTTAGCCACCGTAAGCTTCCTTTGTCATTAAGAGTGAGAAATTTGCCTCTCCAAAGGCCAAGGTTTCATCTCAGTCTAAAGCACATCAGATTAATCACACTATAAAGTGTCCATTTCTCTCTACTAAAGGGATACAATGCGAGTGACCAGGCTGATGTCGACATCTAATGAATCCTGGTCATAATGTTGAGTTCTCACCTTGCTACAAACACTCTTTTGATCAATTTACACACGTAAGAGCCTTAAAAAAATGTTCTTTACTATCGCTTCTTGCAAGAACATAGAAGAATAGAGAACAAAAGTCTCAATGGAATGACTATTTTCCCCTCCAATTGAGGGAATGAGAAGAGCTAAGAGACGCCAACTAGCAGGTCTTACCTCTGACAGCATGGAGTCCATGCAGTATTTCCATATAATTTACTTCTGTAAAGAACATCAATAGAAAACTAAAGAAAGTAAAATTTTGTTTAGCTCTAGAATTTACCTGCGACTGTTCTCCTTAAGTTGTATACAATGTTTGAACGTAAGTGAAATTATATGCTGAAATGTACTTTTCTTAGTTTCTTTGATCTCCCCCTATATATAGAAGGGAAATTAATATGAAATTACAAAACTGAGATATTATTTGGAAGCCAAATATGTAATGATGGGATGACTCTCAGGTGATTCATGCTATCTGAAAAAAACTGTTTATTTGTAAGGTGGTGTCTAGACTACATCAATGCTCAGCAGCGAGAGATGGGCTACCTCAGAGCAAATGACCCTCCTTCTTCTTAACAGTTAAGCTTAGGGCAGGACAAATGGCCTTCTAGAGGTGCCTGCATCAGTCTGTTGAATATATAGGAAATCCAGACAATCAGCTCATGTTTGAAACTTAACTTTCAGATGACTGCAAGTAGATGAGGCTGAATTTGGGCTACAATGCTAAGCTGACTATAGCTCTTTGCAGCTGGAGGCCTGCATGGTAAGAGTAGTCTCAGGCAGTGCCATAGGCCAAAATCCAATTTTCAAACTTCTAGAAGGAAAGCAGACACATGCACATATTCAAGTAGACACATGCCTTCACTAGGCTCAGGCACTGTTATGTATGTTGCCATATTTCACATCATTACATATGATTTGCACTAAACCAGAAATGCCTCGGATGATAGATGGAGGAATTAGCAACATAAGCTTACAATTGTGCTTGGGTGGGCAAGGAAATGCTCACCAAGGTTCATCACATGAAGTGCCAGACTCACTGTGACTTAGTGATTCTAAACACTGTGGAAGTTTAATAAAACAGAGAGTAAATTGGCTTATGCCATTGGAGCTGTGCTTTTGGCTACATGGCTGAGCATTTGTTTTGGAAGCTGGAGACTCTGGTTTTGGTCCCAGTGTTAATTAATTGTACTATGCATTTGCACTGTAGTCCACTAAGAAAGGTGTAAGACAGTGTCTGGATGTGGATTATTTAAACATTACCGTCCAGAGGGCTTTAGTGGTCAGGTAATGACCAGCTGGAGCAGTTAAGGGCTGTAGGTGAAGCCAATTGTTCTGCATTTATGAAGGACCTCCAAGTGAATCTGTGCTGCTCAGGCAATTTTGGCCTGTTTTCTTTCTTTTGTAATTTGATTTATTTTTTGAATGTTTTAAAAATCTGAGTCTTAATGTCATTATACTGCCGCTCTGCTCTGCCAGCACACTCTGTTCAGTGACCGCAGTCTGGTCATCCTTGCTTTATCTTAATGGGAAATTGTTCTGTTGAAGCAATGCAAAAGCAAAGTATTATGTGCAAATTATCTGAAAATTAAATGCTTCTCTGTGGAAGGAAGATGTCAGCATTCCCTCCAAAAGATAAATTGAGAAAAATAGTGCTGTACGGAAGAACCAAAAAAGCCCATCTCTCCAAACAATTACCAGGTAGCTATTCAGATCTGTGGAGCTACCAGTGCCTTCTCACATCCTGCTTTAAGGCCTGACTGACCCTCTAGAACAAGTAACTCACTCCACTGGCTTCATGGACAGCATGGAGCAAAGGGTGCTTTATAAGAGGCACAGAGGCTTCCCTCCGAGCAGCGAGGAGCAGGATCAGGGCTGCGCTGAAGGCCAGCGCGTGCTCTGCACCATGGCATCCAGCCATACTTGCAAGCCACCGGTAGGGATGGAACCAAGGCCACTGCATCCACCTCCACTTTGAAAGGGGATTTGGCAGGCCTGTAGCTGGTTTTATTCCTGTATGGCTGGAGCCATGGCAAGGCACATACATTATAGTAGTATATAGGCTTTTTTAGTCCTTAGACTACCCTAACTTCTTTAGGTGGCCATACTGCCTAACATATTCGGATTCAAAATTATTTCTCCTCCTTTGTTATAACTTAATTTAGAGGATCCTGTTGAATAAAAGAACTCTGGAGAGCAAATTGTTGGTGACATCTATTAAAAAAAATGCACAAAACTGAGAAAGACAAAGCACTGGAAAGTTCTGCTGTGGGGCCTCGGTTGCCTTCATGGAACGACCGAGAGCTGATGGAGACCTCCTTCAAGTTGCCTCAGGCTGCCTGCACTGTCACGGCATCTTTTGGAAGATCAAACTGTCTAGTTTGGCTTCTACTCTGAATGTGAATCCATCTGGGGAGAGCTTGCCTGTCTCCACAGACTGCATAGGGAGCTTCATCATCTTCCACTGATGGAAGTGCACTGCGCTTAAGCCCAGTGGAAGTAAACCCAGCTGAAAGCTAAGCATGTGCTCGCTTTCTGTGACATTCACAGTGAGAAAAGGAGAAAACAGGGAACAAGGAAAAGACCAGACTCAAAAGACTGATGAGGAAGGAAAGAAAAGGATACAGAAACTTGGTACGAGAAGGGAATAACATTGGAGCTGCGGATGGAGAGGGAAGTATCTTAACGTAGAACGTTTTTTAAAACCCGTCTGTTATTGTTTTGATGCTAGTTTTCTATTTCTTCATAATCTAGGGGATTCAGTGAACCAGAACTGAAGAACGTTTCTTCCATTTCTTGCTTCTCCCTTAAGTTTCGACTTCTACTAGCAGTAAGCAGCAAGTAGGTAACTGGTACTTTTGTTCCGGCACATCTTTCCTCTAGAATAAATTCCTGTATGTTAAAAGATTCGTTTTGATTTTATATGCTTTACAGATATTTTTCCATCAATACTGTTCACAATTTAATTACAATAATTAACATAGTTTTCCAATATTTTTTTGTGCCTTTGATTATATGCCTAAAAATGTTGCAGCTGTGTTTACCTATATCTCTTTTGTCTCAGGCTTCATCTGAAATGAGAGTATCATTTTATATATAGCTTTCTACTGGCTTTGTGAACTGTTTTTCATAATACCCCAGTTTAGCTTCATATACATTCACACAAAGGAATGTACTCAGCTTTCTCAATTTGAGTGGTTCTGGAACAGAAATCAGGATAGGCAGAAATTCCTGGTGTAAATTGTGTGACTTTTTAAGAAACAGGAAAATATGTGTTCTGTTTGAACAACACTAAAATATGTGTTACCTAGAGAATGCTGCAAAAGAAAACAGTGGTGAAAAGACATGATTTGCCTATGATTATTCATCAGAGGAGGTAATATTAGACAAAGTTGCTGGTTAGAAGCTGAATTTTTCTCCTTGCTTCTAGCAATACATGCAACAATTAAATGCTCTTCCATCGTCCTTTGTCCAGAGATATTAGTTTATCTTTCATGTAGCTGACCCACTTATGGGAAAGGGGCAAGGTGAAATATAATTAAGCTTTGTACAGCTGATGTGGACAAGAGATCTCTCACTCATTATCGAAGCATCAGCTACCATATGTGGTCTGCAGAGCAGCCAAACATTCTTGGTCCAGCAGCTGCTAACACGAATTTCTGATGGATTAGGTTTAGGAATCTCATCATAGATTTCATTGGGAATTGGAAAGGTCCACAGAGTTTCCAGAGTGGCTATTGGGATCCCCTTCCCACATGAAAAGAGTCCAAAAGGGCCTATCTGAAAGCAGTTGTTTCGTCTAGATTGCTCTGCTGCCAGCTCCTGGAGGCAGCTAGCAGAAAGAGAAGAGCTGCTCTTGGGGTGGGGAATTTTAAAACAATTCACTAGAGGACTGGAGAATGGCTCGTTATGCAAAGATAAGAATGGAAAGCAAAGATCGAGAGAGGAAGAAGAGGATGAAATCTGAGGAGGAAGGAAGCATGGACTAAACGATAGAAATAGATTAATAGTAAAAGGTGGGTAAGCAGGACCCTCTAGGTCCTAAAGTGAAAATAGAGGAAGCTTCCACATTTCCTGCTACCATTTTTCACTGAAAGGAGTTTGCCAGAACTGGATGTTCTGAGCATGCAGTACCTTAAATCTCCAGTTATTACTGAAACACACAGATTTCATAGGCCACTGAACAGCCAAAGACTGAGGGACGGAGGCAAAATTCTTAAATGGCTTCATTTTCTGTGTAGTCTATATAACATAGAGGAAGTTTTCTACTAAAAAGTCAGTGTGTGTGCTATAGAGTGGCATCACCTTCCTCGATACTAAGTCTATTGAGTTTGTGAGCCTTCTTTCATAAATGTGCCCCATAGGCTATTTATAACGAGACCGGGCACCCTGTTATATTTTTGTAATGCCTGTGTGTACCTTCCACAGTATTTTCCACAGAAAAAATGTTATCAGAGGTTGGGACTATGTAACATTTTCAACCTCAAGCCCTCAGTAATCATGAAACTTAAAAAGTGAGAGATACTCTTTTTCAAAATTTATTTTCTCATTTCTGTTCATGTGACATGATTCAATCCGTTTGCCACAACCATGAGGGCTAGAAAGCTGCTGGTTTTGTGTTGGAAGTTGAGATTCCCACTTAAGCAGTGTTACATCAGGAGTTACTTTTTCAAGAGAAATGACAAATATTTCAGTATTCATAGTAAATTCATGAATTGCACAACACTCTCTTGACTTTCGAAGACATCTCAAATTGCTGCACGTGTTTTGTGCCTCTTATTAACTGATCTCTTCCTGTGACAACTGCTGCTCTTATTTCTTGGTCACGTAAGAGAGGTTTCCCTCTATACATCATACCCTAAATACTGATTTGAGAGAGTTTAGTTACTTAAGGCAAAAGGAATTAAATGCTTCCTTCAGCCATTTTAAGTGAAGGTGATTTAATATTAAAACCAATAAAGTTACTTCAGTCATATAATACAACCAGAAGACCCAGTATATCATAAGGTGTTTCAATACTCCATATAATGGCATATCCCAGCATTAAATACAGTCGGAGATAATTAGTATTGTGCTGTAATTCTGAAAGAGTGTTTAATTTGCGGGATGTGTTTTGAAATTTGGCTTTGATTCTAGAACATAAATATTTGTTTTACTCCACAGAACATTAGGGAGCAGTCAAAATGGGAAGCAAATAATTCCTTTCTCTTACCTCTGTTAATTTGCACCGGTGCAGGTTTCTGATGTACTATGAGCTGGGCCAGACCAATTGCCTTCTTATTTAAGGTGTGGATTTTCTTCTTCCAGGAGATCCTTATTTGCTCTGTGATTTTTCTGACATCATTTGAACTTCTGGCTCTGACAGCAAGAGACACAACATCGTGTCTCAGCTCCGTGGAGGACAGACTATCATGAGTGCTGTAAGCTGCTTGAGCTGGCTGTGATGATAAAAATGACCAACAGCTTGGGGTTCCTCCACGTCTGGGCTCTGGAGGTTCAAAGCATAGGTTTTGTGTTATTTTTGGATTTTTAAGAGGTGTGTATTAGGAAGCACAGCCACTAGCAGTGTCTGAACAGACTTGGCTATCAAGAGGTACGTGCCCCAGCCCCGGCCTCTCCCGTTACCAGATACTCAGTGTCTGAGAGATGCTGAAAACCGTGTTATTTCCCCAAAAGGACAGCTTCCCTGTGCTTATTCTTTAACTGAGCTGGAGAAAACAGTAACAGAGTTTATAACGACAGTGATGAACGTGAGCCGGGTGAATTTTCCTGCGGGAGCTGCGTGGCAGGAGAGCAGACGGCGACCCCGCGGAAAGAGTGACCCGTGCCCTGCCAGACGGTGCCAGCGAGGGACAGCCCCGACCGGAAAGGGGGAAGAAGAGGGGCAAGGCCGCTGCGGAGCCGGGGCCGGGGCCGGGCCCCAGGCGCGGGGTGGCGGCGGGCGGCCTCCCTCCCTCGCCAGCCCCGCTCGGCGGGCGGAGAGCTCGGGGGAGCGGCCGGG
>VZSC01004240.1:515345-535947 GCA_013398225.1 Steatornis caripensis
GGGAGCGCGGGCTGTGGCGGCGGTGCAGCGAGCCGGGGGAGGTTCGCCTCCGCTTCTGGAGGACGGATGAAACTAAAGAGGGGATCCCAAATTAAAAATCCATCTCCATCTTTAAGCAGGCTCGGTATCCACTGAGGGGCAGAGAACTTCAAGACCTTTCAGTCAGCACTCTTGGTAGCTGATGGCTCTGAAAACTAAATATCCCATGTAAAACTGCCCAAGGCTTTGTCACGCCTCAGGACTGGAGCCAAGATAAAAAAAAAAAAGTTTGCTGCTTTATGCGATGCACCTCAGTAAAAATGAAGCCACATAAATGCCTCGCTGTAGGGCGAGACGCTTGATTTCAAGCAGTTGAAATTGGGGAAGTTGACCTTGTGACTTCCTTTTGAAAGGAGGATGTTCCTCTCTGTGTGTTTCAGTACTGTCTTTATTCACTACTCCTGAGAGACAGTTGAGCAGACTTGTAAAAGCGTAGTTCAAAAGCCTTCTTAAGAGTGACTGTGCAGTATTAGGCGTATGGGCGTAAATTGTCAATAGTGCATATTGATGGTCTTGAAATAATTTCATGCATTAAGTGTACTACCTTCACAAGAGAAGACTTTTTTGTAACTGTCATATTGTGAACTCTCTCTGGGATCAGGGACACTGGTGGCTCCTTTCCTTCAGCTGGATCAAAAGTATTCAAAAGCCAGATGGTGTCCTCAGTGGCAACGCTACAGCCTCAGTGTTTTCAGTAGGTTTGCCTGGGCAGGGCTGAGTGGCTCCTTCAAAGACGCTGTTGCTACAGCAGGAGAAATAAAAACCCAGCTGGATCAGGAGAACTAAGAGGAGTGAAAAGTCCTTAAAACCTCATTGCCACCAACAAAGTGCAGAGAGTTCTAAAAAGATGCAGATACCAAACCTGCTAAGTGATAAATTGGGATTTCATGTGATATCTGATGCAATTTTAAACAGTTGTACAGCTTGAAACAGAATTTCTCACTTTTTAGACCACAAAGCTACTGTTCAACCCTCAACATTTCCGGTGAATCAGGAAGCATGTTTGCCACCCATCGGGCATTCCCGTGGGCCCCCATGTATCCTATTGGTCTGTGGTTTTACTGAACACAAAGGTGACTTGGTATGGCTGATTACTGTATTTCAGCAAGCTTCTGCTGATCATTACCAGAACCTCATGACCTGCTAGTGGTACACAGAGCACAACCTGGAAGCCACAGGGTCAGATAGGAACCCATTATTTGATGGATGAAAAGGGAGAACAGTTTGTAGAGCAGGCATCTGTATCCAGGTGGTTGTTCTAACAGGCTGTAAGAGGTGAAAGACTTTCTTCTCCTCTTCTGGTGGTCTCAGCAGTCTGCTTCAGCAGCACACAGCAACATACAGCAAGCAGCAAAGCAGGCCATTACAGAGCTGTTTGTATTCCTTTATTAAGGCACATTTCCCTCTCCCTTCTCTCATCTAATTCACAATCTCTCTCATGCTGAATACAGACAGTATCCATGGGCAGCATCTCCAGCCAGAGTAATGACATTCTCTTCTCCAAGAAAGTGGGAATGGAAAAGATTTTGTTCAATGCAGCCTACTTATAACAAGAAGCCAAACATCTTCCACAAAGAGCACTTCAGTCACTCCCAGAGATCTCTGGCATTCTGGAAATCAGAGTCTTCAACCAATCTGTGTGAGTAAAGAAACACTCTTTCTTCAAACGCTGTTTAAATTTCCCACCATCAGTCACTACTGGCTAGGAGGTAGCCTAGCTGCTTGATTTTCTTCAGAAAACTGATACTGGTACTAAGAAAGGATGAAGTAAATTGGTGCTAAGAAGCAAAAGAAGTGTCTTAGAAATGGTCAGGAGAAGGACGTTCCAAGCTTTTCACCTTCTTATAACAGCTGAAGGCATCACATAGAAATGTCACATACTGATGATCCTGTTTAACAAAAAACAGAGAACGTCTCATATCAGGATAGCTCTGCTCCTGAAAAACCCAGAGGTTTATGGAGGTTATGTTTGGAGCACTGTGTGAATTCTCAATCAAATTAAAAATAGCATTCCCAATCAAGAGGCCAGCCACAGCAGGGTAGAAGACCCTGAATTAGAAATTGTTGTATGTTGCAAAAGAAAGCAACAAGATTTGAGACAAGATAAAAAAGATAAATGGGCTTCTTGACCTAGCCAGGCTTCTGAGAGCCCAAAGTCACTATACTACCTGATGGAGAAGGAGAAAATCATGGCAGAGCCCTGAGTTGCTGTTACACCTGATTATGTGCATGGTCAGAGGGCTCCCACAGGCCTCCAGCACCTGAGTGGCCCAGCAACACCTCGGCTTTCTGCTGCTGGGCTCACAGCAGTGCAAAGACGGAACAAATTAGGACTCGGGTCAATTTATTATCAAGGATGGACATGCCTGCAGAGTCTCTCTTGCCTAGGTTTAAGTTTCTACA
Organism: Steatornis caripensis; assembly: GCA_013398225.1. NCBI lineage: Eukaryota > Metazoa > Chordata > Aves > Caprimulgiformes > Steatornithidae > Steatornis > Steatornis caripensis. The sequence goes on from VZSC01004240.1 coordinate 517,788, forward strand.
GAGTCAATATTTCAGCTAGGCAGGCTCATTTTCAGCCAAAAGGGAAAGGTGGATGCAGTTTTAAGATGCAGTCAACCTTGGTTATTTTAGACATTTACTTTAGTGATGAATTGCAGTCTTCTCTAATTTCTTCTCTTGCATCTGGCTGCTTGGGTCAGAGACACGATTTGCTTTGTGTTTCTGTGGTGCCTGGTACAATGGAGCCTGCTCCATGGCCAAAGCTCTAAGGCACAATGTTGTACAAAGAACAGGGGAATAATGAGTATGAAATTAAGTAAGAGCTAAGAAAACAGAAGTTTATGGTGAGGGAGAGAGGAGTATATGGACAGTGATATTGGAGAAGAACAGAAACACAGAAAAGGGGAGAAGGAACCAAGAGATGCAGTGAGAAATGTATTGGAGATTGTGCAAAGTCACAGTGCCATAGGAGTGGGAGGGGAATGGAAAACAAAAATCAAACAGGAAAAAAGATACTTTATGAAAACAACAATGGAAGGTGAATAACATGGAAGTAGATCAGAGAGCCACAAAAAGATTTAGAAAAACTCTGAACACTCAGAAGAAAACAGAAGGATGAGGGGTGAGACATAAAAAAAGAGTCAAACAGGACAATCAAGGTGTGATATGGCTTGGGATAAACTAATTGACTCCAGTCGTATAAGAGCAGAGTCCTAAGCTAAGGCTATCAAGCTGATTTCACCCATGGACTGTCTGCATTTTCTTTTTTCTTCTTTTCTTTTCTTTTCTTTTCTTTTCTTTTTTTTTTGGCATTTATGCAAAGATCCTTGACATAGTGTCTTTACCAACTTATTTTCATGAGGTGATAGAATGGCCCCTTTTTCCACCTGGTCCTTCTGCATCTTGCATTCAGAAATGGCTGAGTGTTAGCAGGCAAAGATAAAATCTGCACGATGAGTTTTGCAGCCTGAGAGTGACAATGTTCAGTCCTTCCTTATCAGCCAGAGCCTGCCCTCAGATGCATAGCTCTCACCGAGCTATGTGTGTACAGTTGAGGGCAGGGTTTAGTGCTGCTCTCCAGCATACAATTAACACAGAAGGTCTATACATTATCTCATCTTGCATTTTTATTATTTGCAGCTTATTGTTCAACTGAGCATGTATCATTGGTTAATTAATGCTGCCAACACTCTGCTCCAGTAAATGATTGTTTAGCCTAGAGTGGAATAAAATACTACAATGACTAATGCAGTATCATTATGTAACAGAAAATTAAAAATCTGATAATTTGATTGGAAGTCTCGGGTGAGTTTTTTGTATAAAAGTGTTAACCTCGAGTAGCTATAAACAGGTAAATGTTTTATTCAGCCAACTGATAAGGAATAAATGCTTATGATATAAATTATGTATAATTAATACTCCTGGGAAAAAAAAATGCATGCTAATAGGTTGTCAGTTAATTAGGAAAGGAATATGAGGTAAACAAAGGTGATTAGAATATACCCTGGGACCATAAACAGAAATTGTGCCTTAAATAATCCATAAAAAACTCCTCTCACATGAAACAGCAAATAGTTCAGTTTTAATTCAGAACAAAAACGTGATGCTTCATGGAGAAAGGCGCAGCGGAGATGTTAAATGAAGAAACAGCTTGTGGTAATAGATCTAGGGGCTGCAGAATAACTAACCTTCCCTGATGTTCTGCTCTATATTGTTTTGTATATTGCCTTGGTCTGTCCTCAGATAAAAGGTTAAAATAAGTTTTGCAAAAAATACTGCAAATAATGTGGTAGAGGACTAATCTTACACTTTAGCTCACACAAATGAGAGCTTGTACTGGTTGGTCTTAAATCTGCAACATGGGGAATGATCCCCAAATCAGTTTATGCTTCTTACCTGCCCTCTGACTCACTCACTGTTCCTCCTTGCTTCTGCCAGTATCTTCACGTGATAAATGAGACCTTCCTTCTTCTTGCCATTCTGTAATTTCATTTGGGCTAGACACTTGTGATATTTTCTCATGAAGCATGACTAAAGTAGAGAAAGACATGACAGAGATCGATGCCGGTCACAATGGTTGTCTTTCCTTTGTGTCAGAAAGGGACGGATCTGCATTGCACGTAAGCCTGGAGTGGTGCCTCCTAAGAACAGCCATCCTGGAGAAGACTAAAGATTAATCTCCCCAGTACCTGATTTAGGACAGTAAAGCAACTGTCAAGGGAACAGTTTAAGAACAAAACAAATACATATGATGCTTTCTTTTAGTATTCTCCTTGCCTTCAATCACTTGTAGCTCAGGGGCTTCCTGAGCTGGATATATATGCTAAACTCCAGTGAATTTATCTTCCATTAGCTTGGCCACTCCTCCTTTGAATGTATGTAAACTTTAGTGATTCCTGAGGCCATCCAAGCAGAATGGTGAGACCATTGTCCCTGCTGTGAAACCTACCAGAGAATGACTAGCCAGTAACAGACACTGTCTCGCCAGGATGCCATGCAAAATAAAGAGGGTCATTGCCTAAAGGCTATGCCTAAATGCATAGACTTATTATGGGTTATAGGGGAAGGGAATTTTGGGATTGTTCAAAATATAATGGGATGTTTTAAGTGGATTACAGGACTTACTGTGAATTGGTTAAGGGAAGAACCAAAGGTGAGGAAAGGGAGGGATCAAGGTGGATTGAAGAACAACAAGCATGGGAAATGAAATAGAAGATAAAAGGGATAAAAGGGGCCGTTCGAGGGTAGCTGGGTAGCTGGTCAGTATACTTGTCTGACTGAGTCTTCTGTTTGCTCTCTGCAGTCTACCATAGAAATGTCTTAAATCCTATTTATAACTACACTCTGTGTGAGTGCACTCTGTTTTCTGAGTTTGTGTGTGTGAGGGCCAGCAAACTTTGAGCTGGACTAGCCAGTGGGTAGGAGAGGTCTCAAGGCCTGCTACTGAAGCGAGAGGCTGTCGACCTAAGGGGCTCGCAGGTCCCAGTGCCAGTGACTGAATGTCTAAGAGCAGCTACTGGGGAGAGCCAAACTGTGTGTGTACATACTCCAGCAGTGGATTTCAATCCTGACCATCTGCAGAGAAGGAACAGGACCAAGCCTCTGTGCTGTTCATGTTTGTTGAGTGACATGTGTGCTGGCGTGGGTGTTGTTAAAGGCACTGTTCTCTGTGCTGAATCGTGTGGCTGGCCATACTTCTGTGTGCCTGTGTGCTGCTGGGAACACACGTCCAGCCGCCTCGCCACTGGCTGAACCTGAGGACACGGCTCTGCGTCCACCTCGCATCTATGGGGGACAGAATGGATCCTGGGGTGGAAGGGATCCCCACGGGTGCTGAAGCTGCTGTATTTGGTTACATCTAACAGTCTACAGCTGCAATCTACAGTCTACAACAGAACACATTCGTGCAGTCATGCAGAGGTCTTGCGTAGTTCAGCCATGCATTGTTGGCTCCTTTTATTCCTCTCCTTTATTACTCTCCTCCTACCTTATTTGACAGCCTCTGGTTCATGCCTCAGAAGAGGCAGTGAAAGTCAGCACCGATCTCCTCTGTCTGTGCCCCTAATAAAAGTTCTCTGAGACAGCTATTGGAGTGTGGAGCGATCGCCACCACACAGAGCCCTGCTTTCTGCAGTGAGCTGCAATTGTGGAGGTGGTTATGGTACAGAGGGACAGAGCTTTCCTCCTGCAAAACCCAGTCCCTTATGAAAACAAGTTCAGTTACCATAAAAGTGCTTTTTGGAGCTGTCTTAAAGGACTGTAGGGGAGTCTAATGCTGCTGCATTCCTAACGATGTTCTTCAGGTGTCGTTAGGTGGGCTGAACCCGGTCGTTGCTGCTTTCTTAAGGTGCAAAATTCTTCTGTCACACATTTCAGTCTTAAAACTGCTGTGAAATCATTTGTAAACATGTTCAGCCTGCAGAGTGTGTCATTACAAGTTTCTCAGTAGATTGAAAATATAACTTAAAAAAGAAAAACAATGTAGAAATCGGGGCCTAATTCCCCAAGAAACTCTTCCCCACTGAATGGCATAATCCTTGGTGGAGCTGCTAGGTATGTTGTTAGGTATGTTTTCTTATTTGTAGGATCAGTTCAGGAAATGCGTAAATTAATTCCCTATTGTATATTGTACAAGTATGTCAGAGAGCAGCATGGGCTGGAGGCTCCCTTGGGGTCGCGGAGCCAGAGCTGAAGGTGACCTAGCACTGGCCATGCCCTCACCCATGGGCCACAGTCCCAGGAGGCTGGTAATGGGGTCTATTGACAGACCTCAACACAGCAAGTGATAACCAGAGCCAAGGGGCAGCCAGGGGCTCCAGCTAGGAGCAGAATGGGATGAGGGCAGAGAGGGGTCTGGAGAGCAGCCCTGTTGCACCATATCTGGGGCAGAGACTGACGGCCCCAGAGGAGCTGCAGTGGGGTCCTGAGCCAAGGGCAGAGCAGGGGGAGGGCCCAGCGGGCTCGGCAGGGACGTTCAGTGCTGGTGGTGCCCTCAGAGTCCTGACAGACTTTTATTAGATGATTGCTTAAATTATGTGTGATGGAGAAGTGTCACACAATTATTATTGGTGGTAGTATTTATATCCCTGTACCACCCACACAAACCAACAGACAATGACCTTTTCCAAGATTAGCAGGGGAAGTGACGTCTGAAGGATGAAGGCTAGAAGACACAACCGAATGTATGCTTTTCCCCAGAGCTTTTATCCACACAGGAATAAAACCAAGTTAATGTTGGTTTGGGTCAAGATATTTTTCTATGCATATTAAGGTAAACTGTATTTTAGATATTGTAACTTCACAATGATACAGAAATCTACAGGATATGGCATAGCAAAAGAAGTCTAAAACAAAAGAGGGTCTCATGAAGGCAGGTAGCTTCACAGGGTGGTGCAGATTTGGCTATATACTTGCATACATTTGGGCTTTCTGAAAGTGGTATTTGATTTCACCCAAGTATCAAGCTACCACATAAAGTGGTTTGAAATCAAAACTCTTTCAAGCGAAGTATATGACCCCTTCATTGCCTTTTAATGCATGAAAGATAGGAAAATATTTTCAGAAAGAAAATTTTAAAATGGTACGGTTGCAAACATAAATCAAAATATAAAAGAAGATCTCAGACTCCAGGATCTGTTCAAGTTCACATTTTAAATCACCTCAGCTGTACAAATTAGTTGTGCATTTCCAAGCTTGCTTTTGCAAAGCATATATGCAAGTGACTAAGGCCATATCTATTTTCTTTCTCCAAAGCATAGGCTGAAGATGAGAAATACAAAACCTTTTGCCAACCTTAAATATGGAGGTTTAAAATCACCAAATATAAAGCTCTAGCAGTGGGCTTTTAATTTGGCTCAAGCTTTCAGAGTCTGGCAGGCTGATGAAGTGCAATTGCCATGGGTGAAAACAGTGCATCAATTAACAGACACATGCAAGGCTGGCACCTACCAAGAATTCACCCTGAAAGATTTAAAGACAAATAACTCAGTGATCAGACACACCTGGAAATCTTGGAACAAACTTCATAGAGTTATGAAAATTAAACCCGCTAAAAACTTCCAGTCGAGTATCTAGAACAATGCTTTGTGGAAGCCAAGCAGGCAAGTGATACTGTATCTTACTTATTGTAAATATCAGATTATTTATGGAGTAGATTTTAAATAAATGTCTAGTGATGCAAAAGACAGTCAATATTAAAGGTGAAGAGCACAATAGGCAATCTGTTCAAAAAAAGTTTCTCTGAAGACCCAATGAGTCTGAACGAAACCTATTGATGGTTATTAAAGATTTTTTTTCCATTTACTTCGTAGTCCTTGGAATCAGACTAACAGTTTGAGAAGTCAAATTAAAGCCTTCACAGATGCACAGGGGTCTTAGGTCTACCCAAATGAGTTCAGTCTACATTTCAAGGCATTTTATCATAGAGCAAAAGGCAAAAGTGGGGACAAATATTTACAAATACTTGGTCTTTGCCTTAAGGTGATTCAGGATGTAAATATGTTTAAAAACACTAAATCAACTCTGACTTATTGTTAGAATTTTTGAAATGTCCTGCGAGGGCTTCAGGTCCCAAGTAAAATTCCTGAAGTAGAAATAGGTCAACACTCAGAAGTGCAGAAATACTGTTCTCAGTGATGTGGATGACAGTTCCCATGACATTGTATTTTGTGCATTTTAGTCCATTCATTTAGATAGTATATTATGAGAAAAATCTTTCTAAGAAATTAAAATGTAATTTCAAAGAACATATTTGTATGATCAGTTCTCCTTGTTATCAGAAGAAAGTTTATGTGGATGAGTTCTTGAAAGGCAAAACCAAATGTCTTAGAAAATGTCTTAGCAAATGTCTATTCATGATGAAAATGTTACCAGACAATTCATCATTTCTTTGATGAAAATGCAGAACCTTCTTCCTTATGGAAGACGATACAATCTGTTACAAAGACACTGATATACTTTAGAGTTTTTAAAATTGCTTCCTAATTGAGTCAGTATTGCTTGGGCCCCAGCTCAATAAAGCACTTCAGAGTGTGTCAACCTTTAAGTCTGACAGGATTTATGTGCCACTGAGTTGATTTTAATCAAGCATTAGCCATTAAATAAATACTTAAATGCTTTGCTGAAGAGTGCTGTTTTTAAAGTGTGCTATGCTGAATGAAGCCCCAACAATACAGCCTTTCTTTATTGCCCTTCTCCCCTGTTGCTGTTCCTGAAATACTCCTCGGGTTTTCTTTTCTCAGTCTTTCTTCTTTTCAGATTGCCTGCATTCACTGGTTGTCAGGGACCCCAAAAGATTTTGGGGGACTCAGCACTATAAAATTCAGGGCTTCCACTGTCTTCCTTGGGCTACAGTGCTGTGACCCTTATTCCTCCCCAGCAGTTTCATTGCCTTCCAGGCCAGCTCACACAGGTAGGGGTTTTCTAAATCACATGTTATTTTTATGCTGCATCTAATTAAGTGTATTCAGGTGGCTCTTCTCCTTTTATCTAGGCTACAAGTCATAAAATTGTATTTAGGAACAGCTACTCAGAGCTGATCCTGCCAGGAGTATGCTATGACAAAAATAAGTGTGATGGCTGTTTTATTATGAATTTTACCCTAATTTTAGCTATGTATATGATGCTGAAGATGAAATTCATTCTATTAAATCTCTAGCAAATTCTGGATTGGCAGCCAGCATCGTTTGAAGTTTCTCAGAAACCACATTATGGCTGAGATGGTTTGAATTCTCTTTGAATGAACTGTTCTGAGCAGGGTTTCTTGGGGAAACTGAAGATGTCAGGAGGCGTTTCAGAAACACAGATAAATCTGTCAATTCTGGAGTAATTTTTAAGAGGGCCAGAGACTTGTGGAAGGCTGGTTTGTTATAGCTGAAAAGGCAGAGCCCAGGTAGTTGCAAACAGGTGCAGCCCTCTTGAAGTCAGGGAAAATATTCTGATTTGAACCAGCTGAGGTCTTGCTATCTGTAGTTTGGCTTAGGAGATACAGTTTGTTCTGGCCCAGAGATTCAGTTCTGACTTTGAAATAACTTTTTTTTGGGTAGAAACCAAGTGTTATTTCCAAGAGAGGTTTGGACTTCATCTGTACGTGGTCATACTGCATTGTAGACGATCTCTCCACCCTTTTCTTGGATAGGTCTAATAATTCATATGCTAAAATAAGAGGTGTTTTTTAATTCTTCGGTTTCTTCAGCTGTATAGGTATGGTACAGTACAGTGTCTATCTCTTATTCATAGGTCTGCTTCAGGAGGAGGGAGAAATGAAGGGAAGAATAAACATGAGGTAGGAGTAACAAAATAAAAGAATATTTAAATGATTTCAAATGGATTGTAAAGTGTTGAATCATAAAGGATTGGCAAAAAAGCCCTCTCCTCATGAGGTCTGGCTAATATTAGGAATTATTGCCTCAAACGCTGCAGGTGTGGATCCATTTCTTTCATTGCTAGCAAATGGGGTTGCAACTGCCTTTGACAATGTAAAAGCTGCACAATCCCCATGCCCCAGGGCAGACAATGATGTTGGTGAGATGCTGATTTTAGGATAGAAAATTACAATGGTTATATAGTAAACAGCACCTGGAAGTTTACTAATGATTTTTACAATTAACAGCAGCACTGTGGTCTGATTATTCATGCATGCTTTCTATGAAAGAAAAGAAAAGAGGCAGATGTTGAAAAGAATCACATCGGTTGAGGGATTTTTTTTTTTTTTTTGTAACTGGAGGTAGAGCCTCCTTCCTGTTATCAATACTTCTGATAATAATATGCTCAAAAAAAATGAAATAAAAATTTAAAAAATTTAGAAATGCTTGAGATGCTTTTATTTCCCATTAACTCCAGATACTCACAAATGTATATTCACATGAAATGCATGTTAATATGGACAAGTATGTGTATATGTGTGTATGAATTCTTATGCAGACTTTAATCTCTGCCTGTGGCTTGATATGTAGATTTGGCATGCATAAAAAAAAAAAAAAGAAAACACACCAAAAACTGCATGACCATGCAGTTCTTCAGCTTTAACAACTGGATCGTCTACGATGATAATGGTTGGATCTCTCCCCTTAGAAGTCCACCAGGTGTGCACCTGCCAGGTTAGTTATTTCAGAGTGCTGAGATTCGAAAACACTCCACCATCTGCAGCATAAATTTAAAAGTACAGTAAGGCATACTGGTACCTCATATATTTTCTCTCTCTCTCTAGTCATCATTTATTTTCACAGCTGTTCTTGACCCACTGCCAAGCAAAGACCTCTTCAGTTTCTTTTCTATCATATTGAGGCTTAGTCAGTATCTTAACAAAGAATGGGTGCGGCAATGCTCAAAATACAAAGTCTCTTTTCCTTTAACCCTTTGTAAATTGCCACAACAAAACCTATTAGAAGGCTCTGCAATGTTAGCTTTGTCCCTGTCTTTTCTCATCGATAGGCTATGGCACCTTATTCTTACTGGACTTCAAGCCTAATTTTACAGATCTGAGAAATTATGGCAAGAAATTATTAGCAAACTTCTGATATTCATGCCAATGTTTTAGGGGTTATCTGAAACAGACTCAGCACTTCTGGGATTTGTTAATCGCTAATCTTGTGTGTATGAGGACAGGTAAAAACATGCACATTTCGTTCTTATCTCTGGTCAGCCAGCTTGTACAAAAGTTGTAAAAGACCTTGCTATGAGGTGAAGTCAATATTATGGTGAATGTGAACTCATGTAAATCCCTTGTCTGTACCAAGGCCAAGGCTGGACACACTATGTGCTGCTGTCTGTACAGCATCCTGGTTTGCCAAAGATTGAAAGTTCCGTGTTGATTTTCTGGTTAGTGTCCAGGAGAGGCAAGTGAGACTGAAGTTAAGTTTTTATTAGTAGTGGCTAATTTTTATATTTCAATATTTCAGATATCTTGGTCATGCTGGGTTACTGCCTCTAGTTTTGGAAATCAAGTTGTCTTGGACCTATCCAAACCATTTGTCAGAGACATTGCTTGCAAAAGACACAAGCAAATGAATTGTAGCAAACACTTGACCATATCAGGTCGATGAGCTGAAAGGAAGGATTCGTCTCCCTTACCCCACTGAAAGAGCAGTTGGAAGAACAGGCAGCGATGAGGTGTTGTCCTGCTGAGCGGGAATTGGGTCTCGTGTGATGCAGGACCTTCCTGTGTTCTGGATATTCTTGGTTGGGCAATTGACTGTAACTGCTGTACGTCAGCCCAGGGAAAGCAGTGGTCTCACGCAAGTAATGGTAGCTTTTTCTTCCTCTTTTTGTGCAGCTATAGGAGAATCTCTTTTTAGATTTCTTCATCTTCTTTCTTACTTCAGTGGGCATTTTGTCTTCCTCATTACTCTCAACTCCCTTGGGCTTTTCATTGCTTATTGCAACTAAAACTCTTAACTTTTTCAGGTTTAATTTTCACAGATTTTTTGGAAAGTGCAAATATACATATATATGTAATCTACTATCTGTCTATCTAAACCTACTCAGGGGCAAGCTGAGAATATAAATGCCTGTCTGAGAGATGTTGTCATGCAAATGAGGAAGTCTGACACTGTTAATGAAGTCAGCTGTAATAGTTCAGGTATTCAAGTACTTGTCCAGTCACCGACAGGTTCTGTCTCAGTTAAATTTGGATGCTGTCCTGGCCAGGGGCTTCATGCTCTCATGAGCCAAATAGAATATACATAATGTCTGTTTGGTACACAGTGCAGCATGAAAAAAGATTGAATAATGTGAACACAGAGACATTGAAACATCTAGACACTTAGACTTTGATTTACATCATCCCTGTTAAACTGGACATACGCACACATATATATACTGTGGATGAAAAGAGCAAATAACAAAGTTTAATGGCTCAAAATTCAGGTAAGACAAATGAAGCCAGATAGATCTCAAAACAGTTGCCTGTGTGAACTGCCTCCTGGACTTTGGACAAAGAACCTTCTTTGTGCTTGGGCAGATTTACATGGGGAAAAGCTGAGTGAGGGAGACTGAACTGCTTCCCACTCCAACCAGCCACATGTGGTGCCATCTTTTGTAGTCAGGTGAAGAGGAGGTGGCAATGTGGATCATGGTTTCTCCCATGTCCAATTGTCCCCATGTCAGGTGCTGGTTCCTTGCCATACTAAGCACTTTCTGTGTCTGGTGGATCCCAGTTGAATCTCTTCATGCTGAAGCCTTTGGAGTGCCGAATTTTCAAAACAATTTGTAATTGCTCTTTATCAGGTAGGATGAAGTATGCCATTGTTATCAGGATGTCAGACAAAAGACAATAATTGCAAATATCATAGCAAGTGAGACCTTTGAGAAAAATTATTCTGTCTCTTAGGTGCCTCTGACAAACCAAGTATTTTGCATGAGTACCATACACACTGCACAAATTATTTTGTGTTCCTAATGCGTGTTACTCAAAATCATCGTGTTACGCCAAGAGTGATGCGGTTGACTTGCATTTCCTGACTCTTCATTGCTTTGTAGTTTTTTCTCAAGGGAAGATCCTACGGACAAAGAAGTAGTCTGAAGGAAGATAGCGTGTAATTTAAATAATGCAGAAATAAGATATTTATGATTCACTACCATGGAGAGAAGTTAAAGCTGAAGTAAGCTATTACACTATTTTACCACAGTACATGAAGTTCATTAACAGATTGATGCAGTTGTGAACTCCACAGAGTGTATGGACTGTGTGGCCTGCCCAGCTGGGGAAGGCTGTCTTTCTGTTTGGTGCAGAGATATCAGGAATGCTTTTCATTGGTGTTGTTTTGAGAATCAACTCACAGGCGTATACATGGTAAGCAGAAAAGAGTAGGAAAAGGATAGTTTAATAAGCTCAATTAAGCCTTTCTTATGGTAGTACCTGTAGTGTTTGGAAGGTAAGGACATGCTTTGCCACCTGTAACGCTGGAGTTTTTTGTGTCTTGATCAATCAAGGCAGGACAATGTTCTCTGGCTGTGTGCAAGCCATGAGCCATCTGGGACCAGCTGTGCTCACTGTTGACCTAGTAGGAATAAATGGAAGACAAATAAGAGAGCAACTGTCTGTGATTATATTTGCTGCCCTTGCAAATACTATAGAAGTTTCTTTAAATTAGTTTGTTTCGGCTTGGGGCCTAATCCTGCCAAGCACATTTTTAGCATGTGATCATGTACCATCAGTAGGAATAAACCGAAATAAACGGAATCTGAGTGTGCTCAGTGCCTTTAAAAAATGGACTATTTATTAACATGTGGGTTTTGAATTCAGCAGCATTTGAAAATTATGCTTGTTTTTCCTTTCCTTTGATATTTTTTGTGGCTGTTTTGGAAATGATTACATCACAATGTGCAAATAGACTATAGCATGTCATACCTGAACCATGGAAATTGTAACAGTAATAACCGAATTCTCACCTTTATAACCCAAAGAAGTTGAAAGGTCAGAAAGACAGTATTTGGACTGACAAAATACATGTTAAAATGTTTCATTAAATAGAAAAGTCTCTTCTGACAATCAAAACTGTCATTGCAAAACTATTTTAATGTCTTTTACTAACAAATGCAAGTGATTAAGATTACTAGAATGGTACACTTTCTGCTTTTGTGTTTCTGGTCATAATTATGTTCTCTCATGTCAAGAGCAGACTCCACTTTACTGCCCTTGGTTAGCTCACCCTTCATAGTCAGCCAGTACCCATTGACAGAAGTACCCAGCAGAAAATACCAAACGAGAACAATGATGGCTGAGCCAAATGCACTTAAATAGAAATACCAGTCTTCCTATGTTCTGCTCTACCTGACAAACAACGTTTTGCAAAGCTGTGGAGTGGGAGAAAACCATGGAGAGCAAGGTACAAAAGAAGGTGATAGTGATGTTGTTGGCGTTACTCTTCTTTCTGAGTCAGATCTGAACTTCTGCCCCAGCCTTGTGTTAGGTAGTATGGTGCTGCTGAGATTGCTATGTTTCAGCTGAGATATCAAATGAAGGTCCTGACCTTGTTCTCATTAGAGATCCCTGGGTACTTGTTCTCATTAAAGATCTCCTGGCACTTTTCAAAAGGGAGAGAGTGTTAGCCCCAGTGTCTTGGCCAAATTCCAGCTTGGGTAATTATGTTCTGCCTACCTAAATTCCCTTGGCTGTTTCAATTCAATGTTATTTTTAATTTCTTCCCTAAACCTGTGTGTAGTATTATCATGTGTTGGGAGACAACTGCCTCTGGCACCCTATATTAGTTTGCATTTTTTAGAAAGAATAAATGATATTTGTGTATAACATTAGTAATTTGTTAAGTCTACAAAGTACTTGCAGTCTTATGATTTAATGCAAGATCATCTTAGAATGTAATCTGTCTTTCATGTCTTGCAATGATCAGTTTCACAAAAAGTATTTCTACTAAAAACACTTTTTCAGAGGGATAGCATGAATGTAGCATTTACATTGTTTATTCTAGTTGATACTTTTTTAATCAAATGATGTAGTGTGTCTTGAATGTCAACACCTACAGAATGTTGGAAGACATGTTCAGCTGAGAAACCATTTGTGTATTCTTTTTTTTTTTTTATGAGCATGAAGAGACAGAACACGGAAGATGGGAGAGGGGAGAAGGGTACTGACACAGCATGCTTTAAATGATCTATTTGCAGAAAACCGTTCTACAGAAAGAACACAAGCCCATCAAATACAGAAGATGTTAGTTCCATCACTTACAATCTTAATGGAAGATTCTCACTATGGGCAAAGACAATGAGATAAGAATCCACACAGAATAAAATAGTTAGCATTAATCAAATAGAAAAGGTGAAAACCCTCTTTGAGGTTCCAGCCTGTTAAGTATTAAAGATAAACTCAAGCTAGCGTATTGAATCAAGTGTATACTCTCAAATGCATGTCTCATAAGGTTTGAGAAAGCAGTGCGTTTGGTATGGTCGTTCACAGAAAGGAGTAACTCACAGGTAAAAGTTAACTAACTCGGTGATCCATCTTGTGCTAGTACAATCCTCAAAGGCTGGTGGTTGGCACATTGGGGAGGTGTATCTGCACCTGGCTGATGCAGTGACTTTTGTCCCATACAGTGCAGCTGTATTCAGGTGTACGAGTGATTTAGTGCACTCTTCAGGACTCATAAATTTTGGCTCCCTATACCATCAATGGAAACAGGCAGGTTCAGGCAGCCTGCTGCAGATACAGCTCAGGTCTCATGGACTAAGCAAATGCTTGTAGCAAAGTACATAAAACCAAGTACTTATACACATGTTTTCTGAATGGGGGTTGCAATATATGTGCAGGCGTTCTTAATCTTTTTGGGGATTTCCCATGTAAACCATTTTTTTTCAGGGACCCTCTTCTATTTGTTTCTTGCTACTCCTGCCGTAATCACTGAGTTGCATTTCCTCAAAGAAAGGGGTCCTGGAAGCATGAGAAAAAGGGACTGTGGGCCCAATCCCAACCAGTGCTGCCCAATGTTTTAGTTTTGTGAAAGCTGAGAGTACTGAGTTGCCTGTTTGAACACATGCAGAGATCTACTGCTGTCCAAATGTTGAAACCTTTGATGGGAAGAGGAGATAAATTTTTTTACCTGCTCTCCAACCTGGACAGGTTATTCACTGTCTGTCTTCACTCTTTCATCTGTGCCATTAATTTGATGTTTTACTGATCTGTTTGCCAGATTTCCCCAAATTACCCATTATTTTCATTATAATGAGTATCTGCTCTTCAAATAAAAAAACTTACCAGAGCTGTTGCTATAAAAATAAATTAAAATTAAGAAGTCTGTAATTACAACATTAGCCTGTAATTATTACAACAAGCTACAATACAGTACAGAGCAACAAAATAGGAGCGAGGGTCCAATATCAACTCATACACACAAACTTTGTTGAGTACACTAACCAGCTGACTGTAAACTAGGAAAAAACCAGAAAATCCTGATCCAATACTTCCCCTTGGACTGAAGTCTCTGTTCTGGATAGCCCTGTTATATGAAATCAGAGCCTTTTCTGAGAACCTTACGAATAATCAGGTCCTGGGAGAGTTGTGGGTGGAGTGAGAAGTCCTTATTCTGAAACTCTCTGGTAATCATTAGTATCTAAAAATAAACATCATGACATGGATGGGAAGGATATAGCTCCACCCAGGGCTTCTCAGGGAGGCTCCTTGTTGACTTACAGAGGTAGGGACAGCAGTGCTGTATATGAAGAGGCAGCTGGAATTTCAAGTACAGGGTTTTTCTTCTCTCATTCAAGGCGCACCCTGTAATCCGATGAGGCGTGAAGAGAGCTGCCTAAGAACACCAGGTACGGTGTTTATGGTACCCACTACCATGTGACATTTATGGTGATGGTGATACTCGCTAGGATAATAAGTGAACATGTGATGATCTTGATTTCATCTATCCTGACAGCACTTTTCTGAAGTATAATTGAAGACAATGAGAATATAGGGACTAATTTTAAAACTATTTTAATACTTACCTAATCATACTTCCCTAGATGCTTTTTGAATTCCCACTCAGCATCTTATATACCACTAAAGTCCTGAGTGATTTATCTAAAGTCTGCTCTTGTGTAGAAAATAGCAATCAGAAAACAAGGCTAAAGCTGTAACACAAAAACTGATGCCTTGATTTCTGGCCAGCAATTCTCCCTGTTGAAAAGGGGCATCCTTTTTGCTGAAATGAGAGGTTTTTGTCTGAAATATTCTGTGGAGTTTTACCAATTTTTCAAATAAATTCATCTGAAACAGAAATAGCATTATAAACTCCTTTTAAAACTGGGAGCAGGTAAGAGGACTGTGAGCTTCAAATTTCAATTTTAGCTCTTAAATTTTATTTTGAATTAATTTTGTGCAGTTTAAACGCTGTTCTTATTAATTTTTTTCCTTTTAAAAAGTAAGTCAGGGATTTAGAAAACAAAGTAGTTAAATAACTTTTCCAGCGATATTGTACTGCTTGAGGACACACCTATGCTGGGGCTGCTGCTTGCATCCTGAATATGGCCTCTGCCTCTTGGACTGCTTTGCCGATATGAGCTGAGGACTATCCTGCTCCAGCTGGTCAGCCAGCAGGACCTGACACATGTAGCTTTAAAGTTTTCTTGAGTCTGTTTCAATTACAGGCACTGGTATACATATACTTAACAGAAATAACTTAGAATGAGAACCTAAGTCTTAGAGCTATAAGTAGTATGTACTCAGATGCTCCTGTTCCATACTTAGGAGGCAACAAAGGCAAGGTCTTCCCACCATCCTAATTCATGAGAAAAATACAATCTCTAGGACTGGCAAGAACGCCTGCTCCATGGGACAGTGGCATTTGGTATCTGGGAGGAATCTTCAAAAAGATGTTGTCGCCCTCTTGCACAGTAACCAAATCTGACCATATCTAAAAGAGATGCAAATGGAACTTTCAGGGCATATAAATCCATTGTTTTATCCATCAGCTGTGCTTATATGGAGGTCAAAGACCTGTTATTAATTTTCCAGTGTACATGGGCTCAATTTATACAATGAGTCAAAATTAATGGAATTGGTGTCTCTTTCTTGCAGAGTGGTATTGGTCCAGGATCCTGAGTGGAAACAGTTTTAGCATAGTCAGCTTTCCCCATTCCAGAAGTCACAACTTTCATGCTTCTTTCCACAAAGTAGAAGACTTATTCTGTAAAAAAGTGTCCACCTGCAACAGCTAAACCAGAATGGTTAGAATATACCAATTTCCAGGATCACAGTCCCAATTGGTTTCTCTTCTGTACTCACCAGTTGATTCTCTATTTTCATCAGAGAGTAATTATTATGGAAGAAATTATTTGAGAACAGACTGTCTGAAAAAGGAATAAAATTGTCGTAATTATAGTAGAACAACATCCCTGACCAGCCTAGCCCTCAGTGTCACAGCAAGTTCTCTGATCTGCTCCAAGGACACTGTAGCCACAAGCTTGCTTTTTTCCTCAAGACAGAAAGTTGAATCTCAAAGAATTCCCAAAATTCTTTAAGGAGGAAGAATCCCAAATTAAATTAAAAAAAAAATGTGAGGAGAATATACCCTGAAGATACCAGTCAACATAGACTTCATGAACAAAATGTGTTTTGTTTCAAATAATAACAGTAATTAAAAATACACATTTAAGAAGCCTGAGCAGATTAGTTAAAGAGCATTTTAGAATTACAAAAGCACTTCCAGTTACATCAACCAAATGCCATTTCAAACGCTGCTGTTTGGATTAATTAACTGAGTTCAGGACACTACATATATTGAAAGTGCTAGTTGTGCTACCCATCCTCCCCCACACCCTTTTGTAATTTGTTATTAAAATCTTGGCCAATTAGAAAAACACAATGTATTAAGTAAAACAGCACATTGAACCAATCAAAAATAATTACTCAGACTACGATCCATTTAAATGATTTATAGCAGCAATTAAATGATTTTAAAATGCTTTGTAGGTGTGGTATGTTTCACACATTCATGTATAGAGCATGAAGAATGTATGGAGTCTGTGTTAAAAGGCTACTATTAATTTCTTTTACAGAAATGCCACAAATCGTGTATTTTAGCAAAAAGATCATTATAGCAGGATATAATTGATTTAAAGCACTATTCTGGTTAAGAAATACAGCTACAAAGTGCTTCAGACTTTAGTGTAAGCGCAATCCTGTCTCTCTTATAGAGATACTTAATTACTTTAATAAGTCTGTAAAACTATTTTATAATGCAGTAGCTTTTAAATTACTTTCACCCTTGCAGAGATTGAGATCACTTTATGGAATATAATGCAGATACATTTCTCAACATATTAATAAAACCCAAACATTTGCTGCATTGAAAGCTGGAGGAAAAGTACTATCTTTATTTAAATACGGGTGGCCGTCATGTAGGTTTTCCCCCAGGCTAAAATAAATTAAGTATAGATGAAGTACTGTATAATAATATATCCTTATTTAGACCAAGGCACATACCATAAGTTTGACTACTTCAAATGGGGTCAGTTCTCCATCTGGGTTCAGCCCAATGTCCTGTCTCCCGTGCTGGCCCCTGACAGAGGCTTGTTTTAGAATTTAAGAGAAGGGTATTAGCAAATCTTTTAATTCTCTTGTCTTGAACATTCCCACATGGTAAATCATTATTTTCTTCCTTTTGCTGCTCTGGTAGATGCCAGACCTTCAACTGGAAGACCTGCCCATTAAAGAACCAAACCCAAAATCAATGGTGAAGAAATTTCGCAGTCATATCAGTACCTCGGTGATGGTCAGAAGAGAAAATTATTTTAAGATGTAGGATCTCATTACCACGTACAATTGCTTAAATGCTAAAGCTAGCATTTAGTAAAAGATATCAGTGTAGTTACATAAGGCTCTGGTTCCTTTATTGTTTCACAGAATGACCTAACAGGAGAAAGGCGTTGGAAGCCTTTGCAGGATCTTACCAATTTACAGTGAAGCTGGTGAATAACTAGCGTAAAATAGCTGGCAAAAATCAAGCTTGTTGTATAAACAACACAGAGTAATCACAGGTTTATGACACATGGCTTTTGTCATTCAGTTTGAAAATGAATTGTAACTTCCAATAAAGGCATCATAGATACTCCATTTTTATTGAATCTCTAGTATATTCTTTTTGGTGCATTCATTTCAGCTGTGACAGCATGCCAAAGTTTCTAAATGATGACAAAAGATTATAGGATCCAGGGATGTTATATGTGGGTGTTCATCAACTTCTAGAATCATAGAATCATA
>VZSC01004241.1:0-14962 GCA_013398225.1 Steatornis caripensis
CAAGGCCAGAAGACACCAAATAATCTTCTCGGGTGTCTGATACAGCCAGGGTCCTTGAGGTTCACCCAGCCTGTTCCTCACGTACCACCCCCACAGCTTGTCCTCACCCACCGCTTCACGCTCATTTCGGGAGGCCGAAGGGACTCACCGCTTCCTCCGCGGCTCTGCTGCAGCAGTGAAACATCTCCCACTGCTGGATAGGGAGCAACTGCTTATTTTTCCAGGGATTAATTTGTCTGGCCTTCACTTCCAGCAGTTTCTTTTCCTGTGTTTGTCACAGGTAGACTAAAAGGCACTCTAGTACCCAACGCTTTCTCTTGAAAGCACTCAGGTGCTACAGTTCAGTCACCTCTCCAATCGGAGATGACCACCAGAGCCTACGGAGTTCAAGCCCATCGCTGTGCTGCGCGTTTTCCCCACCTCTCGAGTTGTTTCTGTGGTTGTCTTCCACACTTTCATTGCCCTCCTGGCAAGAAGGCTCATTGCTTTTGTGGCCAGCCAGAGCCTTGGGGCAAAGCTCGTTGAGGCAAGGCTCCCTAGCGAAGCACGGCTGTCACGGTGACGTGGCCAAGCACAAAGCTACGGGGTGCTGGTGGGTGGGTGCAGAACGCAGCCGCAACTGCGTCCCCTCGGTGCACGCCTGCTCCACGGGAGTCCTGCCAGCATGCGTTTCCATGCTCAGGCTGTTAATGGAAGCTCTGAATAGCATCAAACCTGGACCACCAGGGAACCTTGGTAATAACCTTCCCCTCCCTCAATCGTATCCCCTGCTGAAAACTTTTTCAGATCTCATTTATAAAGCTCCTCATCCAAAGCAATTTCATAATAAAATGAAGTATATGCCGGTTCTGCGGGTTTTTTTCATCCAGACATAGAATATCAAATGTAATCAGGGCTGTTTAACCTGTGTTGATCAGCATTAAGTATATTTTTACCTTTTTAGCACTTTGAATTTGATTGTGTAGCAGCATTGCACACGCTGTCCAAATTTGATGCCAACTGAGTTGGGCCATTTGCCTGGACCATTTGAAATGTTGGAATGATTCCGGTGCTATGGCACCTCTGAAATGTGCCTGGTATTCTAAAACGTATAAAAAATAAATGTTTTAATGGGTTTTCTCACCAGGCTTTTGGGGGTTTGAAACTCAAGCTGTACGAGCCTGTTCCTCCTTCAAAGCCTTTCCTGGCAGGGACTTTGTGATGATGTCTGAAGTTTTTCTTACCAATTAGAAATCGGAAAACAATCAGTATTACAAGACGGTATTTTTTTCCTATTCCTTCTATATGGAAGCTTACTTTCTTGATTATGGGGTTTTGGGCTTTAACAAACTAATTTTAAAGTAACTTGCTTCTCATATGTATTCTCATCGGTATAACTCATAACTTTCATTGACTTTGGGTAATTATGCTTCTGACACTGTAGGAAATGCTTAGATACTTAGAAGCACCCTGCTTGCTGTACCTCANTAATTTTAAAATAACTTGCTTCTCATATGTATTCTCATCGGTATAACTCATAACTTTCATTGACTTTGGGTAATTATGCTTCTGACACTGTAGGAAATGCTTAGATACTTAGAAGCACCCTGCTTGCTGTACCTCACTCCCACAAACAGTTAGAGAATAAAGTGGTAATTGTATTAATCTATTGATAAAAGCATTTGGCTTAGACAATGCTAGAAGTAGAAACTATAATTGAAGCTTAATGTGTACTATAAAGTTGACCAAGAAAATGGAAATTTATGTAAATTCCAAAGTACAATTTATAAGATTGCAGAAAACGTGGGATGCACATGTTTGTGACTAGTGCTTTAGGTTTAACTAGTTAGNACTATAATTGAAGCTTAATGGGTACTATAAAGTTGACCAAGAAAATGGAAATTTATGTAAATTCCAAAGTACAATTTATAAGATTGCAGAAAACGTGGGATGCACATGTTTGTGACTAGTGCTTTAGGTTTAACTAGTTAGGTTGATTTTCCAGATTGAGCAGGGGCTTTCCTTTGGGCACCACCCTCTTAAGAACAGCTTTTGTATTTTTAGGAGGGTAAAAACAGTTGCTTGTGACTTGACTGACACTTCCCATACCTCCCACCCCTTATCCCCAGAAGAGAGGCACACACTCAGCGGAGTGCACGCGGCACACGTAGCGAGCAGGAGGACGGGTGAGGTATATGCACCGTACAGAGGTCTCGCGGGTCCCCGCCTCATCTTGCCTTTCCTCGTAGTCGTCTTGGTTTGGGGGCTGGGGGTGTTGAGCAGATACTGATGTGCTACAAAGCACATAATTCTTTGAGTCACTTGCGTAATTAAACACTAGGAGCTTTATCAGAATTTCTAGTAGGAATTAAGAATTTCTAATGGAGAGGGTACCCAGTCTGTCCCGGGCCAAGATTTCACAGAAAAAATGCACATTGCTTCTCCTGTAGGCTGTAAGTTGATGTCGTATACGATTTTGGGGGCAGACCGACAGTGACAATGAGCAGGGTAATGAGGAGCCTTGGTGGGCTCCGAGCTGATGGGAAAGGCCGGTGGGTCCCGGCGGGCATGGGTGCTGCTTGCGTCGGTCCTGGTGGCGGGTGTGCGACCTGAGCGCCCATGCACCGGCGATGAGGTGAGCACCAGCAATGGGTGCATTATTGGATTACCTCCGCGTGGGAAGCTAAGTGTTTCTCTTGTGGTTTATTCCCTGTTATCGTTTATGCTCAAATGCAAGAGAGTGTTTTGGAAACACGGTGGAAACCAGCAACTTGCCTTCTGAAGCACGGTCTATTGCCTTGTGTGGTTTTTTTTTTTTGTTGCACCTGTGGATTTCAGAAGAAAACACAAACTTGTACTTGGATTTATTTTCGGGAGCAGCAGAAGCCTATGGAGGAGCGGGTGGGCTCTATTTTACATACAGAAACCTTCAAAGGCTCAGGCCCACTCTAATTCATACTTGCAAAAAGCTTCCACTTACTTGAAAATTGCATGCTCAGGTTGTAAGTTCTTTGTGGAGATGGCTTTTGCCCCCTGCTTACATTGCTGCCTCAAGATCAAGGCAGAGTTTAACTGCAAGAAGCTTAACTTTTGGGTCGAACATGAGTCAGGAAAACATCACCCGTGTTTTGAACCCAACTTGAATTTTAATGTTGGTGAAGAGGGAAAAAAAAACCCCCAAAACCTCTTAAAACTGTTTGAAAATTGCTGACCATCAATAACCATCGTATGTTTTGTATCTGTTTAGGATCAAGCTATGGAATATAATTGTGGCTTCTGCTAAATCCTGGTCCATATTAGAGTTTTGGTCTTGAGAACAAGACCTTGGCCCTTTAAGGGGTGATAGGAGATGTAAATTCATGTGTTTTTGAAATAACTTTGTGTAACTCATTCTTTAATCTGCCAATTTCCATTTTCATAAAAGTCTTTTCTCCACAGTTATTAAACATCTTTAAAATACAATTTTAAAAATGTAATAACCTTTATCATCTGTTCTACAGCTTGCCTTCAGCCAGTGCACTACTTGTGAATACAGAATTTCAAATTAAATTTACTAATCTTATGGAAAAAGGACACTTTAGAAAATATTGCATTCACAGTTTATACTGCCACAGCAAGCTAAGAACAACTAATTCTATCAAGTAACAAAATAAATTATACATTCCCTCTCCTGGCTGAGCTAGAATATTTCACAAAATTATTGAAAAGCTTCTCGTGTAAAACCAAAGGAAAATACCAATTAACCACCCAGTCTCTGGCTGCAGATGAAGTGGGGACGGTTGCGAGTGTTCCGCTCTCAAGGTAACGGGACAGAGGCTAATTATTTCTTGGCAGATGAGGCCTGTCACGAGGCACTCGAGGGGGCCGGCAGGAGTCCTTCCACATCTCCGTGGGTGCTGTAGATGCAGGTCTGCGATGTTCACCCCCTTGGGCACCGCCACGCGCAAGCACAGGGGCAGCCGTGTCATCCCGCCGGGCCCGGGGCGGCGGCGGCAGCGGGGTCTTGACCAAGCGGAGCTCCCGTGGTGGTACCGTGTGGGAGCACCTACAAGGGCTGCCTATGTGTAGAAGGCTGTCAGTGCACTCAGAGTACCCTCCATTTCCAATACACAGCACTCATTCACAGATTACAGGCAAATTAAGATGCTCTCTGCAGAAGGATCACTACGCATAAACACATGGCGATTGGAAAAGTGTATGTGTATATATATCTCTATATATTCTTTGCATACTGCAAACTGACAAAATGTACGTTTGCCGCAAGCAGGTGTGATTTAAAGAGAATACCATTCAACTATACTGAGACAAAAAGGACTGATTACCTCCATTTGAGTCTTCAATAATTCCGGTGACTCCGAAATCAAGGTGTCAAACCAGAGAAGTTAAAATCTTCTTCTGTGATGTCAGCTCTTTTGGTTTCTTTTTCTGCTGCGTAAACATACAGCTGTCTAAAATGTAAAGAAACGCGTAAGCCTGCCAGGACGCTGTGCTCCCTGCAGGTCCTGTTGGCACGTTGATGGGTGTCCGAGGCCGGCTGGACCGCGGCAGCTGCGCCCCCCAACCCATCCCCTGGACGCAGGACCGGCTGGCGCTCCTCGGAACTGCAGTCTTTAATTAGTCTGATATTCGGTTCCTGTCAAGGTCAAGGAGTTTCCCCAGGGACATCCCAGAATCTCCCTTTAACCTCAGAAGCGTCCCTAAATATTAGAGGAGAAGTTACTCCAAGAGACTGCGACGCTAGTGCAGTGTCACGTGTGGGGACTGGTAGTGGCTTGGCTGGAAAAAAGGTGAAATCCTGATTCTGATGAGTGGATGGGGACCACGAACTTCGAGAATTCATTTCTGGCTATGAAGTGGAGTTTGGGAAAATGGGTTCCAGACCGTAAGTGACGCTTTCCTTCCTCCTTGCTCTCTTCTCTGTGGGAGGGGGTTGATTTGGCTTCTCAAGCTAATGCTCGTACTCCGTGTACCCTGCCGTCTGCAGCGCCCAGCTCGGACTCTCCACCCTGAACACAACGTTCCCAAATCAGAGTTTTGGGTGGATTTTCACCTAGAAAACCTGGGGTAGTGTTTTGAGCTCCTATGCAGGAATACACTGGAGAAATTTTTGCTATTATGTCAATTAACAAAAATCCAAATAACACGTGCGCATCGTGCCCATATAATAGGAAAAAAAAGGAGCTCCCTCTGCAAAAAGCCATTTATAGGAGCAAAGGCAGAAAGCACAACCCGGCGATGTCAGCCTTTCCCGGTACTGTTCTAACAACTCCCTTTTGATGTGGCTGTCTTTCTGTCCGTGCGCCGAGTAAACGGTGTGGAAACCAGACGGAAATGGACAGGGAGGGATCGTCACGCTGAAAACAGTGTGCTTTGAGTCGTCTTCCCATTCAGCCCCGACCTGTCTGGCCTCCGGAGCTGACCTTTATTTAATTGGGGCAAGGCTGGAAGGATCTCTCTGGAAAGCAGCGGGCTCCTGTGTGTGCTCCACCCCCCCTCCGCGAGGTGAGGACTGTCCGTAGGGCGCAGCCGTAGCCACCAAAGCGGTTGCCTGCTCCTGTCAGGGCTCCAGCTGGTGCTTCAGAAGAAGATGAACTAAAGCTCCCACGCACCTAGGAAACAGAGCAGCGCTGCTCACCGAGGTGGCATCTGGAAGGGTAATCCTCAGGTGCTCTGTTTGGAAGGAGAAGATTTGTTAGAGGCAATTTCCCTGCTCACAGCCCTGTCCCGCAAGCTCCCTTTGCAGTGCGCCGAGAGAGATGTATCGGTAATGGAAGGAGGGAAGACCATGCATCAAGCGGGCGTTGAATGTAAGCGAGCAGCTCTTTGGACAAGCGCTCTAGTGCTGGGTGTAGGCATTGCTCCCGTCTGTGCCGGCGCTGATCCACGGCAGCGGATGCACAGGTGTGGATTCTTCACCTCGCTCGGGCACAGGAGGAGGTCACCTTTTCAAAATCAGCCTCTTTTGTGTTCCCCCGCTGTGCCTGCAGCTCTTACAGAATAGATTTCCCCCCCCACCACCAGCCCCCCTTGGAAACGGTGCTTGAAAGAATATTCTTTAATGAAATGCTTTGGGGTATGTAATCAGAATTTTTTTTAATGATTCATGTCATAAGTGCAAAGAATTTTGGCTACGGTAAAAGGTAAGATTTTTTTAATCATCACCACGCTCATTATTCACTTCCCACTCTAAGCCAAGACAAGAAAAACAGCAGCTCTCTGATGAAAAGAAGAGGATCCATCAGGTCCCACTCACTTTTCATGAACTAAGAACTGATGTCAGTGACTGTCAGATTCAAGTGATTTTCTCCATAAATCTCCTCTTTACTCGCAAAAAGGAATCATTGTTCCCTAACACCGCACAAGCTTTTTGTTCAGGTTTGCTGTGTATAAAATTTAATGAGAACAGGCACAGAACACATCAAGAGCCGAGCATGTGTCAGTTAGGAAATGTGTGTGTTTGAAAACCTTTTCCTATAATTATCTACATTTCCAGTTGCCTGCTTGGGGATGATGAGGGGAAGGGGGCTGGGCGCTTGCTGAAAACAATAGCTTCCCGAAAGGAGAGGTGCCCGACTGCCACGCGTGTGTGTGGCTGGGGAAAAGAGGCAGAAAGGAGAAGAGGCTCGGCTGACTCCAAACCCCCGGGCCCTGCGGCAGTACCGCTGTGGCCACCTTCGCGGTCTGAGGCGTTTGGGCAGTGCTGACTACACTGATCGCGATGAACTGTTCTGTTGCCTGTCGGTCGGCCCCACCTGCGGTACCTCGGTCTGCGCTCTGACCCTGTCCTGGGGAGTTTATGGTCAGCCTTTCCGGCACGGCGCAGAGTACGCAGCGCGGCTGGGACACCGGTGACAGGGCAGGTGACGGTCCTGGCGAGGACTGGGAGAACACTGGTGTCCTAGGGGATGCTTACAGACATGCTGGTTACGTACTAATGAGCGTGCGTGGATGGTTAGCGGAGCAGCAGCGGCCTTATGCACCCAGGCCTTTACGAAACACAGCGTGTCTTTAGCTGCCCTTCCCCTAAACAGTCTCTGATAAGCTCTCGTTGCGTAGATGCAACAGCGGTGCCCACTGGCAGCTGCGGGTCTGCGCTCTCGTGCATCTCGCTGTGCTGGGGCACAGCGGGTGTTACCAGGACCGCGATTTGACCCTGCGTGGACCGAGGACCTCTGCGCGCTGGCTGCGGCTCACGAGCCGCGTAGCCTCTAGACCTGCGCTGCCGCGAGGGGAGCAAAACAGACTCTGGTTCTGCCTTTGTTTTGTCAAAGGAACAACCACTTTGGCTCTCATGGTTTGAAGTAGAAATTTTTTTTTTTTTAGGGACATTTCTTTTCTAAAAGTAAGAGTAGCTGGGCTTTTAGGTCACAGGAGGGGTGGATGCAGCCAGGCTGCGAGCCGCTCCACGGCGGCCCCCTGGCACCTCCGCGCGAGTGGTCCCAGGTGCCGGAGTCAGGCACGGGTTACAGCAGCACCCTTCGAAAAAAGTATTGACATTGGTTACAAGCAGCGGATACCCTTTTTAGCACTGCTGGCCTTAATCATGTAGAGATGTTTTTTTTAAGTGCCCCCGCTCATTTTACAGAAAAAAACTTCTCCCTGTTATTTGTCTCTCTGCCTTCACTCATCTCCGACCTACCATTTTCTCCATGAAACTCAAGTATTTTCTCCCTGGGACATCAAAAGCGTGCCGATGACCTCCCGTCCCGCGCACCATCCTAGGTGCAGTCACACAGAGTAACGGCGCTTTCTAATTTCTGAGTGTTTCTGATCATCCTAAACCTGCATGGATAATAGTAAAGAGCAAAATTAAATGTTCAGGATTAGCTGGCTAACATTCTCATGCAGCTGCTAAAAGGCTAAATGTCCTTTCAACGTTTATAGGCAACTACTGTTACTGCACGGGTGTTCTGCAAGTATACAATCCAGCTTTTGTGATGCCGTGATTCATTATCTTAACTCTTATTTATGAGGATTCTTCTTAAAATGTCAAAATTCCTCTGTCATCTTAAAAGGCAGAAAGCAATCAAAAAGCAAAGACTACAAGCAAAAGGATGGATTGTAATTCTTTAATGACATTTGAAGCAATTAGAAGTTCTTCTTACTCCCTGCTTCTACAAAACCTTTGTCCTGGAAAGTTATTGGGAGAAAAGAAAAAATCCCACCTGCTTGACAGCTGTCCCTCAAAACCCTTGGCCGGCCCTGGAGTGGTGCTGCCTTGCGCACGGGGTAGTAGTTCGTCCTTTGCTTGAAGGACCGTCCAGAAATACGCTGTGATTCTGGGGGGTTTGCCCTGTTCCGTGCATACCGTGGCACCCTAGGGCGGAAACGGTCGGGATGAACCGCGTCAGGGGAATAAAGCGGTTTTGTTCCCCGCCTCCAATCTCTAAAGCCACTGATAAATGTTTCATCACGTGTGTGATTGCCTGCCACACTCCAATAGCTTAGCAGGTACGTTAATAACACGTAGGAAACGTGACCTAGGTACAATTAAAACACCAAATGGCATAAACCACGTGGAGCCCGAGAGGTGCAGCGGTCGTTTGCTTTCTCGGCTCTTACCCCTAGACAGCCCGCTCGGTGTTTGCGTTGAAGTGACTTCTGAAACGTTTACTAGCATTGTGTNTAAAGTGGTTTTGTTCCCCGCCTCCAATCTCTAAAGCCACTGATAAATGTTTCATCACGTGTGTGATTGCCTGCCACACTCCAATAGCTTAGCAGGTACGTTAATAACACGTAGGAAATGTGACCTAGGTACAATTAAAACACCAAATGGTATAAACCACGTCGAGCCCGAGAGGTGCAGTGGTCGTTTGCTTTCTCGGCTCTTACCCCTAGACAGCCCGCTCGGTGTTTGCGTTGAAGTGACTTCTGAAACGTTTACTAGCATTGTGTTTCAAGCTCAGTATTGAATTAATAAAAAGAGAAAGAGGTCGTGCCCATAATTTGTGTTTGGCATNGCTTAGCAGGTACGTTAATAACACGTAGGAAACGTGACCTAGGTACAATTAAAACACCAAATGGCATAAACCACGTGGAGCCCGAGAGGTGCAGCGGTCGTTTGCTTTCTCGGCTCTTACCCCTAGACAGCCCGCTCGGTGTTTGCGTTGAAGTGACTTCTGAAACGTTTACTAGCATTGTGTTTCAAGCTCAGTATTGAATTAATAAAAAGAGAAAGAGGTCGTGCCCATAATTTGTGTTTGGCATTAGGGAGCTTGCGGGTTGTCAGTAGCATTTTAAACGTTTCTTTCCAATCTATTAAGGTGTTTAATTTCATTTTAACCTTAAACAGTTAGGGTTGGTAGTAGCCATCAACACTAAATTAATATTGCCGTTTTGCAAGTCATTAATTGCTATGGCTGAATTGCAACAGTAGCTCAATAAAATAAAAACCTGATTTTAACGCCTCCCGGGTAGCGTATCTGGAGGAACGGGTTATGAAGCTGTGTGAAGCCGTCTGCAATTAGAACTGAGCGATCTTTATTAACTGGCCTGCGCCGTGCAAAGCATAGCCAGTGTCGTTCTCGGGCACCAGATTTACTGCGCTTCATTTATTGAAGTGCGTACATCAAAGCGGAGGAAATTTCNGCATAGCCAGTGTCGTTCTCAGGCACCAGATTTACTGCGCTTCATTTATCGAAGTGCGTACATCAAAGCGGAGGAAATTTCTGCTAACGGGGCTAGGGTGTGAGCACAACAAAGCCCAGNGGGCACCAGATTTACTGCGCTTCATTTATTGAAGTGCGTACATCAAAGCGGAGGAAATTTCCCCTAACGGGGCTAGGGTGTGAGCACAACAAAGCCCAGAGGGCAAAGAACTACAACCCCTTTGAGATGCTCTTGTGCAATGACTTTTCACCGATGTTTCTTCCTGATTGCGCTCTGTTGAGTACAAGAGAAGTGAAATGGGCTACCAAACGCCTAGGAAACCATTTCGGAGAGGTTATCCGAGCAGCTCTGCGTTCTGTAGATTTGACAGGGTGGTGAATGTGTAAGAGATTGCTGCTTCCAAAGGGAAGGCATCACGGTAAATGATGCAAATTGGCAGGATTACAGAATATAATGAATCCAAAGAAGATTTTGAAATATAATTGGAAAGGGTGTCAAAGAAAAAAATGATTAGTCCATTCTATCTCTTACTGGGACTTGAGCTTACATCCTATTAAGAAATATACCCGTGCCAGAGAAAAAGACGAAGCGTATCGCCGACTGTCGTGAGCGCTGCTACTGAACAATAAACTGTGTGTAGGGGTGGCTGCAGAATTGCTGGGGGGGTTGCTGTTCTTGAATTCCTAAGGGAACAGAAAATCTGTTCCTTAAAAAAATTCCTCTCTGCAGTTTGGTTTCTTCTGCATTTCCTTGTGCTAATGAGGCTTGTGTGATGTGAAGTATGATTATGGAAAGCGAATTAACTCTTTCAAGCTGCTGTGTCTCTTGCCTGCAGAAATAACCGCTAACGAGCACCGCCGTGTGCCGCGTCCGGCCCCGCACCTCTCCCAGGGCAGCCCGGGACGGGGCAGGGGACGCTGCAGTGTGATCGCCAGCGTGTCACTGCGACTGGGGAATAACGCATCGTCTTTCGCGTTTGGTAGGGACAGACGTAGTCGGGCGTGGATGTACAGAAAGCGAGCGTGCGGGTAGCTTCGGCACTCGTCACGTCGCCTGATGTTGTGTTGCAGAAATTTGCCGAAGTGTTTGTTGCCCGTAACAGGCAGGCCCTGCGGCCCCTGTGCCAGCTGGCAAAGCTCTTCAACTTAGACCCCTGGAGATGCAGATCAGACTGACTCCCGAGATCATCTCCACTGAAGAAAGGGAACCCGTGTTTATTTGTTTGAAAGGATAAGAGAAAAATCATTTTCTTGTAACAAGGAGACATGGTAAAGGGTGACTAAACGGAAAAGCTGAAGGCACTTCAATAATAAAATGAAAACAGGTTAAAAAATGCGTCTTGGAGAGTTTTGTACTGAATCACTGAGGTGCATGCAGTGCCTGTTGCTGCTTGCAGCACAAAAGCATTTTAGCTGATTAACATGCTCCGGTGATTTTTTTTGTTTTTAAACTCACTGTTCTTCAGCTCAGGTCGGTTCTGTGATCTGTCAGGACAGAGGTAATGAATATGCAAGTTTTTACAGGCAGTACTGTTACAGAAGGTGCTGGGCTAGAGTCGAAAAGTTGCACTGTAACTCAAATGGGGCTTAGTGCGCGCCTGTCGACAGCAGCCGGTCCTCTGGAGACAAGCTCCGGTGCCTCGTTCGCAGGGGTTTGGAAACCGTGCCGGTAGCCCGCAAGAGGCGGGTGATGGGGTCCCGTCGTGCCCACGGTTACCTTCAGCGCCGGCCATGCAGCCCCTCAAAGCTCTGAACGTTCACGCTGGTCCTTCTCCGGCTTCGGAGAAGCTGATTGAGGCTTCTTACTGATGGCCATAAGCAAATATAATTCTGGAAAAGTGAGGTCTGTAGCATAAAAATAAAATATTTCATAAGGCTTGAATTCATTCTCAGTGGGGATTTTTTTTCCCCTCCCAAGCACAGGCACAATGTTGGATGGCCCTGTGGCCATCTCCATGTTTGCTACCGTAACCATTGCATAGGAACTTCTATGGGAACTCTCTGTTTCAGAGGAGATTTCCAGAGCTTCGCATTCACTTTAACGTTATATATTTTAATCCCAAACAAGCAGCCAGACATGCATCTGGTGTTAGAGCAAAAAGACCTTTGAAAACCAGGGCATCTTTTCCAGGACCTGTTGCAAACTCCTGAACTCGGTTGCCTTGTGCCACAAGTGCTCCAAAGCACAGGAGCAGTTACACGGTGTGTTTTGGCTGTGCCTCCCGCGGGCACCCTCCTGGTGCGTTGGATGGCTCTGATGAGCGGTTTGGATGGTCCCCTGCGCGCACCGTAGGTGCTGGCTGAGCCATCCTCCCCTGTGCCTGGGCTGTCCCCGCCGCGGCCCGGGCACGGCTCCCCGCGGTGCCCGGCATCCCCCAGCACAGCCCCTGCGGGGGCCGTGCACAGCGGAGCTGCCTGCCGACGTGACGCCACGCTCTGGGCTGTAAAGATTTTATTGAAATCCATTTCCACTGGGAAATCCAGACGAGACCGAAATTTGTTTCATTAGCAAAATACAAATGGAAATAAGATAAACCTTTACAACAGGGTTCTAAGTGAGACATGAAGCGCGCTGTGGTCACTGCGCTGGCAGCGGCTTTGACTTGCAGGGATCGCTGCTCTCGTCGTTTGCAGTTGTTGAAATGATGAGTGCAATATATTTTTTTAGTCCTGTAAAAATTAACCGTATCTTTGTAAACATGCATGTTACATACTTAATATAGCAGGCCCTGTGCAGGGGCGAGGGGAAGCGTGGAAAGGGCTGAAGCCGGTGACGGGGAGCACCAGCCCGGCCGGGGGTAACCAGCCATCGGAGCTGCTGGACCTGGCACTCGCAAAGCTTGTGGAGACGAGGCGCGGCGGGACAGCGGGGACGCGGTGTGACAGGCGGTGACACGGCCTGCACTCCTTGGCCTGGAGGAGCCTGTGGGGAGCTCTGCCTTTGCGCGGGGGGCACGTTGTTCCTTGTGTCGAACGGTTAATTTTGACGAGAAAACACGTAGTTGTACCAAAGGAAACTCCTATCAAAGAGAAATTCTTTGCCTTTTTCTTAAATAGTTGGGTTGCAAATTGACTCAGGTCTGGTTTTCCTATTTAAGAAGCTGGAAAACTTGATGCCTTGCAGCCGGCTTTGCCGTCAGCACGTAATCTCCAAAGGCAAAATGTAAACCCGTATGTAAATCCGCTATGAAACAGGGGGGGACAAAAAAAGAAAAGAAACAAAGCAAGACTTGACCTGACTGTCATTTATCGGGAGTGACACGTAATAGTATTGATAAACTGACAAATTTAAATGGTAATAATATTTATTCATTCTGTTCTTACATCTAAACTGCCTACCACACCAGGGCTTTAACCCTGACTTGTCTTCGACTGGGATCGCTCCTGCAGAGCGCAGTGAAGCGCTCGGACCGTAATTACCGTTGTAACCGCTGCCTTGGAGAAGCTAAAGAAACAAGCTGACCTTGTTGCTCTTTTCAGACAGATCAGAAAAAATGATGGGATCTGGTTCAATCAGTTCTGCTCTTGGTGATTTAAAAGCAAATGATGAACCGAAAGATAATTGCAAGTCTGCTGTCACGTATTCTGTAGCATGGCCTGTTAGCCACGGTGAGTTCCTGGTAGTAATAGTCCTGCTATGTCGTTAACTAATGATGAATGCAAAAATGAAAACAAAACCTGAACAAAAGGTGGAGACTAACGTTTGATCACGGAGGGAGGAAATTGCCAAGTATATCTTCAAAATGAAATTCCAAGTAACTTTTTTAGTGTCTCTGCTTTTCCAGGAGCCCTAAAGCAAGCCTGGAAATCCTGGGGCCGTCCATGAAGCACAAATCCTCGGCTCCGATTAAACGCTGAGGTAACTGAGGGATGCAGGCAGGCCGCTCCCCTTGCTAGGAGGCGCGTACACAAGCCGGGTCTGCACCAAGCCCGCGTCTCTCTCGCTGGCATTCAAAGTCACCGGTGCCAGGGCACATGGGTCTGCAGTTTGCAGAAGCCCCGCGCTCAGCCCCACGCTCAGCCCCACGCTCAGCCCCGCGCAGCGTGCTGACTTGGCGCTTTCCCCAGTTCTGCCCCGGTGCTGGGCTCCGAAGCGGCATCGGGTCAGCTTTGATTCAAACCGAGCGCTTGCTGCTGACTGCCTTCGCTCTCCCACCCCGCACAGCAGCGGGGCTGAATACGCCAAGCTGGGCTTAAGCACGCTGTTTGTGCACGGGACGGTGAGTGGCAGATGCCCGTTGATAATGACGATGTTGATGCAGACCCTGTGTTGAAAATGTTTCTAAAGTTGCTGAAGAAGCAGAAAAAAGCATTTGAACGAGCTTCACCTTTCTATCTAGAGATGGCGTAGAGCTGAGGAGCGTCTCAAAAATGCCGGGAGCCTGAACAGCACCATAAATAGATTGCTGAATCAAATGTAAATGAAGCTTTCTGCTACATTTCTGTAATAATCCATCCAAAGAGGAGCAGAAGCTAAAAACATAATAACAATGGGATAAATTATACAGTCCCACAATTCTTTCTAGCACTGCTGTTAGCATAACACTAGGTTGATGTTGTACCTATTTTTATTTTTGCTGCTGGAACAGCCTTTGTCACGGAGAGGAGGCATGCGCGTCTCAATATCTAATATCTTCTGCGGAACATGTGGAGTGCCGCACTAATCTGACCTTTTCAGAATTTTTCATTTCAATTGGCTGGTCACCCCAGTCCTTTGCAACAGGTTAGGCTCCCCTTTTAATGGGAAGAGGAGAAGTGCAGTGGTCAGCCATTCAAAATACTGAATATTAAAAAGGTCAGCAGAGTACGGCGTGGCAGTGTGAAAATGAGACAATACGATCCCAGGTACCCCATTGCAGCAACAAAAATTGTAGCAAGAAGAGAAAATGTCACAGCATGAATCCATTTCCAGGAAGGGACGGGGGCACAGCGTAGAACGAATCTGTCCTTGCTGCAAAGTTAAGGCTGCGTTCCTGCGCGCTGCACCGAGCCTGGAGCAAAGCGAAGCCACGTGCGCACCAGCCAAAGACGTTTCCGCACAACCAAATTATATTTGCGCAAATTGCGCTGTTAAATGGCCACAGAAACACGGCAAATGCGCAGATCCCGTGTTATTCTGCATTTNATGCGCACCAGCCAAAGATGTTTCCGCACAACCAAATTATATTTGCACAAATTGCGCTGTTAAATGGCCACAGAAACACGGCAAATGCGCAGATCCCGTGTTATTCTGCATTTCCTTTTCTCCACATGTTGTGCCATCCTGGGAGCCTCTCTGGCCTAAGGAACAGAGGCAGAGTGTTTAACAGCTCCTCCTCTCCCTGTTTTAAGCCACAGGAGTAAAAATTAAAAAAAAGATAATACCCCCCCCCCCC
>VZSC01004241.1:15101-57454 GCA_013398225.1 Steatornis caripensis
AAAAAAAAAAAAACCCCCCCCCCCCCCCCCCCCCCCGAAAACATTTTTTAAAATCTAGTTTTAGAGGGAGAAAGAACAAACCTGAATGGTTGTAAAATATGAAATTTTCACTGTGGATAAAGTATGAGCTTTTGCTTTCTGAGCCGTTCCCACTGGGGGCACGGCTGGCACCGGCGCTGGGGCCCGCTTGCCCCACGCTGCACCGCACGTCTGAGCACGGCGGAGCCGAAGGCGGCTCCTTCGCTGGAGGAGGCAGCCAAGCCCTGTGCACGCAGGACTCTGCAGTTGAACAGCTTTCTTGGATCACTTTTGGGTTTTCTGTATTAATACTCATTAGCTCTTCATTCTCCATTTAAAACATTTGAAAACCCAAACGAAATTTAGAAAAATTCGCTTGTACGATTTGTTGGTCTGATTGTAACTGCACAAACACCGTTTCATGTGTTTCCAGTGTCATAAAGAATTACTTTGGTAACTGTTTATTTTACCTCAAAAAGATAAGTCAGTGTATGGTGAACACAGATCTGAGCTACCTGGCTTGAGGCACTCTAGTTTGCAAACGCTAGCCGATGGCTACAAGGGATTGCTATTTTAAAAAAATCTAGACTCCAGAATTAACATATATAAGCTTCAATTGAATATAGGATTTCTTCCCACCTAAGGCAGGAAGAATTAACTCGCAGGAATCCTACCCAGCAGTAAAAACACTTTTCTTCTGCGTCCTCAGAGAAAGAAACGCCATTAGAGAGAAGTTAAAAGAAGGTGTCCGAGCCATGTGGTTTTATTACAGCCGAACGGGCCTGCACCGCTGGGCTGTGACGGACCCAGCACTGCTTTCAGAGCGTTCTAAGCTTGGTTGCTTGTATTTTTGCTTGGGCAATTATACCTAGCAATCATTCTTGAGGGAAGTCGTATCTTGTCCCGTACCTTGTCGCAGCTCCTACCGTCGTCGGTGAGGTCTGAGTGAAATGGGTGGAACGTAAAGCCCCAAATTTGGCCTGGCTACCCGGCAAACTGGCATAAGCGCAGCTCAGTTCACGCTTCTGATCAAGTGCCGTAGGCAGCAGCCTCTTTAGAAAAAAAAACCCCAACAAAAACACCCAGCAACATGAGGCGCCCCTGCTCCCACGTCTGGAAGCAAAGCGGCCAGTGCACGCCTGGCGCAGGAGCCGAGCGCAGACCGAGGAAGGGCACCAGCAGCAGCACTGGGCTGACCTGCTCTTTGTGCTTACAGCGTGCTTTTGCAAAGGGTAAAATCAAAATTGCCAGAATTGCTCCTAAGAGCATCTCGGCTTTCCAAAGCCACGCTTATTTGACACTGTGACGAGGAGCCTGGCGGGCTGTTGGTCGTGATGGCGGGGCAGAACCTGGGAGGTTTGGGCCAGATGTCAGGACAGAGCAGAAAGAGGGATTTCAGGAGGCAAAAGAAAGGGGAAATTGTGTTGGGAAACGGGAATAAAATGGTTTTGTAGAGATGTGGAATTTAAAATTATTCAGCAACAGCGCAGTAAAGCCAACACGCTTGCTTGTGCGCCCTGCGGAGAGTTAAACTCGCCGTCAAGCCGAGGGCTTGGACGCGGTCTCTGGTTCTCTGCGCCGCTGAGGCGGCTCCTGCTCTCCTCGAGTGGCTGACGGGGTAGTTCTGGGTCAGTCGCCCGTGGCAATAAAGAGCAGCAGTTACGCTTCACAGTACGGCTAAAGGGTGTCCCGCATCGTCGATAGCAACAGGCCAAAACTGTACTCACCCTCTGATCCCCTTGCCCGTTTGGATGTCGTGAAAATTGGATCTGACGTGCTCTTGGTCATGGCTTTACACAAGTAAAACTGCAACGAGGTGATGAGAGAAAGCCAAACCCGGAGCTGAAACAGCCCGTGCCTGCCTTCGCTTGTCGGAAAATCATCCTGGATGGGGCACGCACGCATCCTGCCTGCTCTGCGAGAAAAAACGTGCAGCGCCAGGGGAGAGAGGCCAGTGCAAGCGGTGCCTCGGGGCGACTGGTGTGGGACATTTTAGGAATAATATTCCCAGCAACACTGGTAAGAGCGGCAATGCTAATGCTTGCTATTCCAGCCCACATTAGAGCAGTCTAGGTGCTTTTATATTAAATACACTTACCAGCGGCTATAGGTTCTCCAACATGGTTTAGATAAGTGCCGTAAAATCCTCAAAGCATTATAATAATGACTGAAAGAGGAACTCGGCTCATGGCCTAGTGACGCCCGTCTCCCCACGGCCGTGCAGGAGGTGCCCGTGCTGCCCTCCCCGTGGGCCGAGCAGGGACACGCTCCTCACCTAAATCTCTTTGGTCTATTTAGGGTTTTATGGGACATAACCAACCCTTCAGGGCCCATTTGCAAGCTAACGTTCAGCAATGCGCGTGCCCGATCTCTCCTAGGCTGCAGTGCGGGGCCCTTGCGGCGAGCGAGACCCGGCCTGTGGGGGTGATGGCGCGGGCGCTCCTGACGTGCGGCCTCGAGAATACAAAACGGAGCGGCGAGCGCCCGGACGTGAAGCTGACTAAACCTCTCACTAGGTCCAGGCACAGAGAAGGAAACGTATCGCGTTGTAGACCCTGCCGCGTCACCATTGCGGCGATAGGGATATGCCGAGGCGAGGCGGGGGACGGCGGAGCGGAGGGCGGGCCACGCTCGTCCCCCTGCCTGGGCTGGCCACAGCTCCCAGAGCCCTGCTCCCCCTGTGGCTGGCGGGGCAAGGCTGAAACACCCAGCTGATGGCACTGGGGCACCAGCATCCCTGCCACGGCTTCTTCAGCACTCTGCCGGAGTGAGCGGCTCTCTCTTCCTGCGCACACGCGTGCACGGGTACAGAAAAACAATGAAGTATGGGAGCGGACCATCCCTCTCCCCGCCGCATGTAACGCAACCCGCTACTTCACTCTCTCTGCGATGGCAGGGCGTATTACGCGTTGCTGCGCTGCGAGGGTATTTCATGAATTTATTTCGTATAGATCCTCTGCTGTCCCGGGTGCTCCTTGATCCATTTTCAATCCTGGTTTTGGGACTTGGGGCTAACGTTAAACAAGTGCTGTTATTTTAAAAACATCATTGCGCTAAATGACTCATCCTTCATTTCCTGCCATGGTAGTTTTAACAGTTTTTTCTCCATGATAGATGTTATGTGGTGGGGTTTTTTTCCTCCTCCTTTTCAAGTACTTCTGGATTGCCCTAATCTAGGTGTAGGGCCTCGTTCGCAGTGCGCTGGCTGTCCTGGGGGAGCCTGACCTCCTGCCAGCTCAGCCCCAGCTCCCCACAACTCCCTTCTTTTTAAAGTAAAGCTCCCGGTGAGCGTGGCGGTAGCAGGAGATACTCGTCAGCTCTGAAGGATGCGGCTGTAGTACCCCAGGTTTAGGAACCTGGTTTGGTGGGGGCCATCTGGGTTGCAGTGCTAACTTTTATCTTTAATTATCAACAAAAACTCCTGTACATGTCGCGGCCTAGTGCTGCCTCAAGGAGACAAGCACTGTTGTTAGCAGTGACACCGGGGAGCGTGGGAAGCGTGAGCTGGCAGCGCCGTGGCCGTGCCCTCGCGCTGACGGCGCCGAATGGTTCCCCTTCTCTGTCCTCCTCTTCCGTTACTCACTTTGTGTGCAACGTCTGCTGAGCGGATGCACCCTCCTCATGTTTTGAGTGATTCCCAAATAATTACTGATGGAGATGGAGGCCACAATATTTTGCAGAGACACTTTATTGTTTTGCATTTCAAAATGCAGGATGATGACCATGATTTTTTTTTTTACCGGTGGGTCTGATCCAAAGCCAAAAACAAAAGAGAGAGAGGAGAGGCTTCCTTTGGAAGACTTCAGATCAGGCCTTTCTAAACCGTTCCCCCGCGTCTCTGCTGGATGTTAATTATTACAGCTTGCAACTC
Source organism: Steatornis caripensis (assembly GCA_013398225.1). NCBI lineage: Eukaryota > Metazoa > Chordata > Aves > Caprimulgiformes > Steatornithidae > Steatornis > Steatornis caripensis. The sequence goes on from VZSC01004241.1 coordinate 18,991, forward strand.
AAGAATTTTGTTCTCAGTCATATCCTAGTTTCATTCTCAGTACAGCTGAATGGCAAATTATTCATTTGCTCTAATCACAGTGGGGTTAGGATCCTTGGTACGCAAGTGACAATATTAATTGCCTGGCGTGTGGTCTTCTGAAGAACAGAAGTTAGAAAGAGTGGTTCCACACCCCAAGTCATTAGGAGAACAGTGCAATTCATTATCTGTGTGTTATTATTACTAAGGACATAGTAATAGACTCCATACTAACAACAAATATCTTTCTGTAAGCTCAGTGTTTTACTTCATAGCCCTTTTAACGTAAAGGCAAACGTTTGTCACCCTCAGCTGAAGCTCACACGCGCTGCCTCTCGCGGGGACCTGCCTCCTGCTCCAGCTCAGCAGCAAACCCTTTATCGTGCAAGCGCNCCACCACCCTCGCTGCCCTCACCGCAGCGGGAAGACTCTCCTTCGTCTGAAGGTGCTGATAACCATGACTCCTGCAGAAGAGACGGCACCTTTCATTGCTTCGGTGCTTCTCCCTACCTACCCTGAAAGTGTTTTCTACTCTAAACGATGCGTATCGATGTATCGAGAGGATGCGTTGTGAGTACAGCGACCCCCCCAAACCANCTTCTGAAGAACAGAAGTTAGAAAGAGTGGTTCCACACCCCAAGTCATTAGGAGAACAGTGCAATTCATTATCTGTGTGTTATTATTACTAAGGACATAGTAATAGACTCCATACTAACAACAAATATCTTTCTGTAAGCTCAGTGTTTTACTTCATAGCCCTTTTAACGTAAAGGCAAACGTTTGTCACCCTCAGCTGAAGCTCACACGCGCTGCCTCTCGCGGGGACCTGCCTCCTGCTCCAGCTCAGCAGCAAACCCTTTATCGTGCAAGCGCGGCGCGCACTGCGTTGTGCGTTGGCGTCGGGCCACGTGCTGCACCTGCTCAGACATGTACGCACCCGTAAGGAGAAACCCTGTCCAGCCTTTGCTTCAGTATCTCCAGGNAGCTCATACATCAAGAGGCAGTTTCAGAGGCAGGCGCAGCATCTTTCTCCCCCCTGGGCTGTCTGAGGCTCATGCGAACAAGCTCCCAGGACCAGTCCGTTTGTTTTTTTTTTTTTAATGACTAACTTCTTGCCCTTAGCACAACTGCTTTTGCATGTAGGGATGGCGTGAGCCNGAACAATACCTAGCAAATAAATTTCTTGATAAATGTAGATATTAGATCTGCCGTGAAAACGCAGAGCATTGCTGATTAACGCACCCTTGGCAATGGCGTTTGCAGATGATCCACCCTGAAACTGTCGGTCACCGCTGGCCAGAGCGATGCTGTGAGATNTTTTTTAATGACTAACTTCTTGCCCTTAGCACAACTGCTTTTGCATGTAGGGATGGCGTGAGCCTTTCAGAAAAATCATGTTTCTGCACAATGAAATCAAAGGCTGTGCTAAAATCCACGCGCTGGGCCAGCTTCGGGCCCCGCACTGCTGCGGTTGGTTACCGCAACGCGGCGTTGGTTGGCACAGTCCAAATTTTCAAGCGTGTTTATGAGCAAGGTTTTGTATCATGGCATCAAACTGAGCCGCTGCCTGGGCGACCCGAAAATAGCAGGGCGTGAAGCAGAGTTTTTTCTGGGCTTTTCACAATGGACTTGGTTTTCCCTGGAGAGGGGCTGGCTGCCCCGGGCTCCAGGCGACCTCATGTCTCCAACAGGGAAGCCGAAAATGCAGACCTTATATAGTGAGTACCCGTGGCTGGTTTTGGTTAGAACACGAGCCATTCAAGGCCAGAACAGGCATTTCTGATCTTCCCAAAGAAACCGTTAGAGCACAGGGCGGGCTGCTACGGAGGCTCGCCCTTTGTCTTTCCAGTCGATGCTGTTCTCCAGTGCTCAGCCACCAGACCCCGGCCAAGCCCCAAAACTCGCTCCTGTGTTTAAAAGGAGAGTGAGAAGGACAGAAATGTTGCTGAAGTCTGGGGAAGAGGGTTGGATCTATTTCATTTCCACTGGCTATTTGGCAAGAAATTAATCTCTCTCCCTTCTGGCATTTAGAAGCGTTGAACGTGGTGAAAATCTCTGCTGCTGGTCTGTCACCAGGCTCCCAACCCACGTCCAGGGGAGCGGGACCCTGTCCCCCCGCTGACAGCATTGATGAGGAGCAGCCCACCGGGTTCAAAACCTCTGCCCCGGGCTCAGAGGGAACCTGCTCTTGGGAAAACCATATTAGAGACATTTCAGCACTCTGTCCTTCTATTTGCAGTCACAGGTGTACCGAGACCATTCTGGTGGCACAGTGGAATACAAAATGATTTGCTAATGACAGGAAAGTCTGCACCCTTGAATATATCCCAAAGCAAGTTTGAAGTTATTGAGGTAGGGTCATTACCATCTGCTCTATTAGCAAGACCTGGAAAATAGATATTTTAACTTTAATTGAATTTCATATAAGCTGCAACCTGGCCTTTAACAGAGAGGCTTCATTTTCATTTGTCACAGACCCAGGCACGCTTCAGGCTCACCGACTGAGTCTCCAGTGCTGCTGAAGACATTTTACCCCAATTGTGTTCTGGCATCACATGCAGAAACCTTAACTAGAAAGCCAGCGTGGTTTTGCTTTGGTGTTTTCTAATTTAGGTGCAACAGTGCCCAGCAGGGACCAAATGTCTGACGTGTTTTGCCTGAAGTTGTTCAAATTGTCTAGCAGCTATGTCGGTTAAACTGGCCGTTCGACGTTAAGCAGAAGTGATGTCTTGCTGCCTGTCGGCGAGCGACGCTTCTGTGGGGACTGGGGGCCAGACCTTCCTGCAACGACCCAAGATCCTTCGCGGGGTTCCTGCTGGGGAGGAATGGGGCGACGGCAGAGACCACGCAAGTCCCGTCCGTTTCTGTGGCACGTTCCCCGTGCCCGAGCGCTGAAGCGGATTTTGGCGATTTGCATGGCAAGTCTCCAGCACACCGCACCCTCGTCCGGAGCGACTCGGGGACGCTGAGCGCATGTCTCGCTTCTAAATTTCTCAGTTTGCAGGAGGAGGATTCAGATGGGTCTGCGGAGAAGTGGCTCAAGCTCGGAAGAAATCTCTTGCTGTCGCCTGTGGTCTCACAGTGAGATCTCAGACCATTTTATTTGGGAAAAACATGTTGGAGGAAAGAATAATAAAGACATGTTAATGCCTGTGTACGACCGTGCCCAGGTCAGCACCCCGAACCGCTTCCCACGTGCCTGTTATTAACTGTGCTGAAAGCCAGAGCAGGAGCGTCCGTCCCTGCGGCCGGCGGCACCCAGCTCCTGGAGCCGGGGTGAATCCTCACCGTGCGTCGGCATCAGCTTCCGCTCAGCCCGAGCCCCGGGCTCCTCTATGGCAAGTCAACAGAAGCGTTCGGCATGCTAACAAATTGGAGGAGAAAGGCGTGATTCAAACTGAAATTGCATGTGGAATTATAGGAGCCGACCGTGCATTTTTAATACATGTATTAAATTATGCCCTAGAAAAGCAAGTTAACATTTTAAACATAGTGGAACTGTTTTTAACTTGTTTGTTTAGAAAACAAATATCTGTTTCATATTACATTACATTGTTGAATTATTTATTTACAGCTCAAAGTACCTCTGTTATTTGTGCTAGCTGCTATTACAAACACCGAATTAATGTTCATTTATTTCTCCACTTACGTTGTGGAGATTGCATTATGACTTTATCAATTGTTTTTTTTTTTCCAAAGAAACTTATTTCAATCCAATTTCTTATGTCATGTTACAGATAAATGAAAGCAAAGGCCCCCCATATTGTATGTGAAATCTGTAATACCGTGGCTCTAGAGTAATGCCTTAAACAATCAAGCTAAATATGTCAAGGGACTTTTTAATATGCTGCACTGATGAAGCAAGAGTATTAAATTTATTCAACCATGAAGAAGGCTTTGATTATCATACACCTCAGCTGTGCTGGTATGTGTTGACCACGAGGAAAAAAAATAAGAGAAAATGAAATGTGATTAGTTCCTGATGGGTTGAAATACCTTTAATACACGTAACACAGAGGGAATTCATATTAAGACCTTCCATCAAGAATTCTTTTTTTTTCATACCTACTCTACAACGCAGTGAATCGGTGTCTCCGAAGTGTGATAGCATTCTTATCAATGTCTGAGCAGAAACGTACGGGATGGCACAATTATTGCCATTTTATTGTTTGCTCGGTTAAGTGGGCTATGCATTGTGTACATCTCTGCAGCCCTGTAAATAGTCATGCCATTTTTTTACTCTTGAAAATGGAAGCGATGATTGCTTTGTGCCGTTCCTTTGTTGGTAGATTTGATTGTGCAGATTTAAAAAATTGCTTAGTTAAAAGTTAAAGTTAGAAGATTTTAGAAATTGTTTTTGAGCTGAAGCTTTACAAAAGCCTATTTTTAAGACCTTAGTAAAAAAAAAAACCAAACTCTAATGCATTGAGTGAGACACGATTACAATATGCATAAGGCATTGTCAGCAGATGGAAAAATTATGAGAAAGTTTAAAAGGCTAATTATTAATCACCTGGCTTTGGCAGCACTACCGTACTCGTTTTGCTAGTTCCTGGGCAGATGCTGGGTTTGCAGAGCAGCAGCAGCGTATCTGAATTATTTTTAAGAAGGGTCTAGTGCCCACGTGCACAGCACAGATGTTTGCAACTGAATTATCACAAACTCCTCGTTTCGCTTCTCCACTGCCTCCGCAGTAATTTCGCACATGCTCGCTGCGGGTACCCGTCGGTGAGGAAGCACAGAAATTTCACAGAATTCATTAAAAAGCGCGAAATCGAGTTTAAAATGTTGAGCATTGTTAGTTTTTGTGCATCACCTGTAGAAGTACGATCGCAGTGGAAACATGGAGCCAGAGGAGAAAAGAAAACTCACAGTGGGAGCCCTGTGCCCAGGTACCGCGTTCACTGGGACGGCAGCGCAGCTGGCCAGCCCCTCCACCACGTCTCACCGGAGATGCTCTGCTTCTGAATGAAACTTGCTTGGATCTAATGGCGGTACTGACGACAGGCTTCATAAAGCTGTCTCATTTCTTTGGTTTCATCGCCGAAACATCTGCCTTCCATGAAGAAGGCGCCGTACTCCTAAGCTGGCTCCCCTTTTAATATTGATGCGTAGGGCAGCCTCTGGCAGAGCCGGCAGCTGGGGCTGGGGGTGCTGCTGCGGGGGAGCAGGGTGCTCCGCAGAGGCAGCAGAGCTTATGGTTCTGGGGAGATAAGCAACTGCAAAGGGCAGAAAGCCCTCAGCAGAGGTTGTGCGTCTGCAAAAACGGGTCAAATTTTAAGCTGACTTTAAATTTCTGACCCTAGCTAAAAGGCAGAGAGAGCGCTTGCAGCATAAAGAAAACCCATCGGCTTCACCAGCGGGAAGTGGCCTGAGCGATTTGTGCACATCCTGACTCGGAAACCTCCACCAAGGCTCCCCGTCGGAGTGAGCCGGGGCAGGTGGTGCGTGTACCTCCAGGACAGACGCGGGGCAGCGAAACGGGGGGTCCCGGCGATGGGAGCCCCTCCTGCACCGGCACAGCAGCAGTGTGACAGCGCCCGGGGTCTGCCGTCTGTGCTGGAGCGCCTGCCAAGAGGGCGTTCCCGGGGGATTTGGTGCTCTGGGAAACACGCGTGGTCAGTGCAGTAAGGGGTTTTGCAGTCTTGCAGTAAAATGTGGAAGTTTAGCTGCACGGGTGATGGGTTTTATGCAAATAATGCTGGCCACTTTCTCCGAACCCCACGTGTGACAGATGAGAGAGCTTGAGAATTTGTGTGTTTTAACGGCGCTTGTGCTGAAGATGATAAATGCAGTTTTCATCCAGCAACTTCAAGGTTCGCTTTTTTTATTTTAAGAGGGACATGCATATGGTTAAAAACACTTGCAACATTAATAATCCTTCCCTGCGAGGAAGATTGATATATGCAGCATAAATACTTGTGCAGCGTGCATAGCTTCTGGTAGGCAAGTACTATTGCTTTTGCCTTCAATCCTGGGGTGGAAGATTGAAGTCCAAGTGAGGGATTTTTCCCTTCTTCTTTTCGGAAGAGTGTGCTCCAAAGCTGTTATTTCACTAGCACCTTGCCGATGACCACACAGACACCACGTAGCCCTGTTTCGGGAGAAGACCAAGCCATGGGAATTGTGTCACGGTTTCAGGCACTGCGGGGATAAAGTCACGGCACAAGCTGCTCTTCACAGCGCTTGAGACAACGGGCAGTTCGGTGGGGCTGGGTTCTACCAGCGACAGTGCCCCCCCCCATAAGTGCCCCCTGCAAATGAGCAGCACGGTTCAGTGGAGTGCGGAAGAGGAGCGAGTTTTGCAGGACTTACATTGTGCATACCTTATTTTCCAGCAACAAAAACCCACCCCTTTCTTCCTTGTGTTCATGAGGAAGTCGTTCAGGATTTAACAGGGCTGCTGGCCCAGGCATGCAGTTCTTGATCAGCGGGGGAAGCTCGCACTTCTTTTGCTTGCTCTTGCCCCTGCGTCATACCCTGCGCGGCTTTGCTACGAACCGCAGCTGATGGCTGTTTCGGCTTCGACGCCGAGCCTCGAGCACGGGCAGTGGGGAGAGATGCCGGAGCAGAAGCCTCCAGCCCCGGTGCCGTGGTGTCCTGCGCCGTCCCACCCTCATCCCTGCCCCCGGCTGGAAGATGCACTCCGGGAAGCGTGGACCCACAGCCCCGGCTCAGAGAAGCATCCCTCTCACTGCTGGGGGGATTTTCTCCTCCGAACAAGGTATTTGGCCTTTAGTACACAGAGAGGTTTTACCTCCCAATTTCTTTGGTAGGCTTACAGAAATTGTGAGTATAGAGCTGGAAAAACACAGCAGCACCCAAGGCAAGCTTAAATGGAAGCCAAGTCATTACTGAGCAAGTGAAATAAATTCTGGGTATTGGAAGGAAACCGGGAAAAGACAAGACACGCTGAGCGTAAGACAGAAAAACGGCAAAACATTCAAAATGAACAAACCTTGGAAGTGTGGCTTTTATGAAAGTCTCGGAGGTCTGCGTGCTTTCAGAGTTGAGTGCTGGCTGAAAGCGGGCTGGAGCTGCAAGCAAATAAATGATTTCTCCTGTGTTCATGGAAACAAAAATTGCATTAAAAAATACCTGACTTCACTATCAATTTTTATTCCCAGCGGAACCACAGGTGGGGCTCTCAGCTTTGGCCTCAAAGGGCTCGTCATTTAGTGGTCTGAGAAACATTTCACAGCCTGTTAACTCCTTTAGCTCGTCACTCAGATGTTGGACAGCAGGTGGAAAAAGGAACTCTGAGATTTTCGCAGCCCTTTATGAGATCCCTCCTCTTTTCCAAATATTTTTTAAGTGAGGAACAGTGTCATCCCCAGTGACGTTACGAAGATAAAAGCAGATGCAAAGGAGAGGCAAAGCATAAGCACAGGAGCAGCCGTACTGGTTCCCACCAAGCCCCTCTGTCCTGGCACCCGCAGAGGAGTGTAAGAGCAGAGCCAGCCGTGCTGCCTTCGCATAAACCCCCTGCGCATCAGGAGCCTCTGCCTTCAAGGTCCTCTAGACTTCAGGCTTGTGCCTTCTTGTCAAACACCTCCAATTTCTCTTCTCTAAATGGTTTAATTGCTCTTGGAGATCCCACAGCCTGTTGGCATCCTCCGTGCTCTGCAGCTTTGAGTTCTCCTGTTGCCTCTGATCGCGTTGCCCTCCCTGCTGCTGATACTCAAATGAAACAGAAATTCGTTTTTAAATCTGTTCTAATTTAGTTCAGGTGTTTTTTCAACTACGTTTAAGAGTTAGTCTAGGTCTAAGAGTTAGTCTTCGTCTTCGTTGCAACAACACAAGAGGAGGCACACCTTCAGAAGAGATCGTTATAGGTATTTGCCTCTGGGAGTGCTTCGAACAAGTACTTTTGAACACAACCCTTGCAGATCATCATTCTGTAAAGCCGGATGGCCACGGTACTTAGCAGAGAGGGACCTCTGATCAAAGAGGACACAGCTTTATTTGCTTCACCTTGCAGAATCCTGGTGGGGAGACAGCACGTTGTCGCGAGCCCCCCCCTTGGGCAGAGGTAGATCGCATGAGCTGGGGAAAAAAACTGATGAAAAGAGGGTCAGTAGGAAACAGCCTCAAAGCAAGGGCTCGGGGACGATCATGTTGCTGTTCCGGGCTGTTCCAGCATGTTGCAATTCTTATATATGTAGTAGAACAGCATGAATCTCTTGATTCATGAGAGTGAAACTGCTATGGTATTGCCTTCCAGAGCAACGGTAATTAAAGCTGGGTGAGGCCAGGACGGCTGTTTCAGAAAACCTTCCAGTGCTCGGGAAGGGTTCATGCGGGAGGGCACGATCGGGTGTGCTCCCCCGGCACGCGCGGGAGCCCGGGGCAGGTGGTGTCTCGTCTCCTGAAGTCCCCTTGGAATAAATAATAATAACAACGTGCCGAGCAGAGGCTGGGTCTCACATCGTCTGTAAGGAACCCAGTTAATATTTCAGCAGAATTCAGACAAAAGCAGAGATGAAACAATGACAGATTCACAGTATCATGGAATAATATTTGCTGATTGAGAGGCATGCAGCTTTTTTTTTTTAATATGGGGGACATCATTTGCAACTTGTTCTTGTGAAGAGAGAAGTCCCATGACAGATTTCAAATCTTTGGCACAGCTTTACAACTTTATCAAAGAAAAGCATCAAAGTGAGAACTTTGTTCTGAAAAAAAAAAAGGCAGAAAAATAATCAATAGAAACCACAACAAAACCTAAGATCAAGATAATCATGTTGTACCATCAAAATGGTACGGGCTTTGTGCCTTTTGTGATGTTTTCTTCACAACAGTTTGGTCTCAATGGCGCAGTGAAAATAACTTGCTTGTCTTGTGATTGACAGGAAATTTAAATGCCAGCAAGCAAATGCCAGCAGGAAAAAAAATCTTAGCTCACATATTGTACACCTTAATGCAGTATTGGATCCAACCGGTTTCCTTGGAAGTTAATGGGTAATTGGGCCCATATGGCACCCAAAAAAGTGCAAATTTCGGCTTTCGGGATGAGGAGAAGTTACCTGGGGAACTGCCTACATTTAGGTGCTTAGCAATATTCAGTGCTATTGCCAAGACAAGATAAAGGAATAAGATGGAAACTTGAGAGCTTTAGATAAAATAGACCAATAAACGCATCGATAGAGTCTAACTCTGCAGCAGTTTCTCCTGATATTGAACTTCAGTCCTGACCATCATAATGAAAATAAATGTCAGCTGTGTTTTCTGTAATAGCAGCACTGAGTGCTCCATACATGAACACTACTAATATCGCTGCCTCTTATAGTCTTTCGTTTTTCCTCTCTACATGTTTGATTAAAGAACTTAGAGGTATTGGTCCCCTCCCCCTTTTTTGGTTTGCAGTCACCTTTCCATCAGCGTATCTCTGGGTGAATTGTCAGGGAAGGAGCAGGTGCGTCTGGGGTGCCGTTGGGAGTTCAGCTGGAAGTGTTTGACACCATAAAGGTAACGAAATTAAAGCATGGACAGCTCGTCCGGGTTCAAGGGTCAGTAGCGCCAAGAAGACATCCAAGAACCAGAGACGCCTGCTTGGAAACCAATATACGACCTGAATGCTGTGTGGGGAGCACTGCTGAACCGGGGAGGATCGAGTTGGTGATAAATCACTGAGACTTGCACTCTGCGGCGTTTAAAACTGCAATTTTTAGGTGGCAGTGATCCCTGAAGAGGGACTGCACTGCGCGGCGTGCCGTGGTGAGCTGGCTGGAGTGTGGCACGGCCCCGTAACCTCTGGGCTGAGTGCTGGGACGCTTGTCTGCCTGTGGCAGAGGGTCTTCAGCCCTCCCAGGAACGCAATGGGTCTTGCAAGGTAGGGTCATCGTCAGTCCTTAGTTGGCTTATGACTAGAACGAAGGAGGAAAGGAATAATGCCAAAGTCATAGCAACTCTTAGCTGGTTATCGACACCGAGTTTGGCATGGATTGCTGCCGTGCACCTGCGAGTAACAGCAGAGATGGCACATTGCAACGGAGAATGTATACTTCTCCAGATTTCCGATAAAATAATGTCATGCTTTAGAGAAGCGGAGCCAGATGCTCCTTTCCAGGCACAGGAGTGGCCAAAAGAGGCTTTGAGGCTGGATCGTATACTGGTCGCCGAGTTAATGATGTGCGTCTGTGGGCCCCCGCGCTAGGCAGACTTTTGAATGAGAGAGAAATAATTGTTTTCCTTGTGCGTGTTTTGATGTGCTGCTTGTGTGTGCTGGCACAAGCCTCTCATTAGCGACAGGCTGCCTGTGACTGAAGTATGGGCAAAAATACTTTCTTTCCGTCTACTGTATCTGTAAAACAATAAAAAACTTTAATCATAGAAAAGGAAGGGCCAACAGCCTGCTTTTGTGAGGCAGACTTTTCTATTAGGTCTGAGGCTGAGAATGGCTCTTGTTAAGAAACACTGGTTTATTGCAGCGGGCTGGGAGATGAGATAAGAGTGAAATACCAAACGCGCACACACTCACAAACACAGAATGTGTGAAAAATTGGAATGATAAGGTCTTTGGAGTCGGTTCCTGCTAAGGTGATTGAGGTGCGACACTGCATCATGTTTGCTGGAGAAGTTAAGGAAAATTGCAGTATAATCAATTAAAATTGGTGCCAGCGTGCCTGGACGGAGCTGTCTAAAAGCAAAATATAGTAAATAAATTTCTTCTCTACTTTTTGTCAAGGTTATGTGACTTTGCCAACAGATGATGCGGCTGCAGAAAACAGCACTGCCGGCAGCAAGAAGGGCATGGCACTGAAACAACCGTTGCGTGGATTAACCTCACGGAGGATTAGAAGAGAGGATGCTCCCTTGCAGGGAAGGGAATTGCTCCCCGAGGGGATGTTCCTGACGTGTACCCCTCCTGCCAGACACGCTGAAGTTTTGGCGTGGGGGATGGACTTCCCACCCGGCCCCACGCCAGCCCCGCGGGCGGCCCTGTCCCCAGCTGGGTGGTGGGGAGCCGGACCCCTGGGGCTACAGGACAGCCTCCATTGCCGGGACCCCTGAAGGACCCTGCTCCTCCGGCCCGGGAGCGCCTCACCTGCAGGTCTATAGGCAGAACCGGGCCCAGCGCGTGCCTGCGGGTGGACCGCGGTATCCGCAGTACTGTCTTTGCAGCGCCGTGTAGATGCCGGGCTGCGCCGGCGGCGTGCCACGGAGCTGGCAGCACCCGCAGAGTGCGAACCCGCACACCAAGGTGTGCACCCCGGCTTCTGCTTCCCCGCAGACAAAGGCCATACAGGCACTTAAATAACGTCTGCCTTCCTCTCTCCGGCTCTCTCATCAAGCGAACTGTCATTACACCTTGCGGGTTTCGTGGCCTGCCAAACGGGCTACGTCAGTCAGTACTCCCCCCGTGCCCACCATGTTCAGAAACGCTGAGCAAGGCCTCGCCTTCCCTGGCACTGCGCTGATGTTATTTCTCAATTACTTTTTGTTAAGCAAATATGTAGTGTGCTTAAAGTGCTGCATCCAATAATTATGTTGAGCTCTTCACTGCTGCGTGATGGCTTTCTTACAAACCCTTTCATTATACCTGTCATAGGAACTTTAAACACTTGGCAACGCAGTAAGATTGCATTCGAAAAACACAGAGATTATTTTTACACATGCCGCCTGTTAGAGAACATTTGGGAGTGCAAGACTGAATGACACTGAGGCATCCCACGTGGAAAAGATAGTACATGGAATGTCTGCAGCACGCAACCTTGTGGGGTTTTTTTAAAGAGACGGAAGTACGAGCGTTTAGCGCACGTACACACATATGTTGTCTGGAAGGTTTTGTTGTTCACACACACAGCTGTAAATTATACGCCAGGAGCTGGTGATGTTAGAGAAACAGTACCTTGGTTCTCCTTATGTCAAGGCCCAATTTTAGATAGAATTCTAACAAATATTGTCATTTCTCATTCTCATTTATTTTAGCAAATAATTTTGAGGATGACTGAATTCTTTCCAGCGAATGTTGCTACTATATAATGGGACTAATTAAGAGATCTTAGATATAAAAAGTATTCAAATACTTTGCAAGACCATCTGTAAGTACACACACGATTTTATGGAGAACTTTCTTCTCTTCCGCGGATACCCATGCTGCTCAAGGGCAGCTCTTCTCCAGAGCTCCCTTCCACCGGAGCCAGGAAGAAGGAAAATCCTGGTACGGTGGGGATGTAGCCCTTCCGTTTAAGTTTCTGCACTAACGGCAAGGACGGGGGTTTAATTACCGTGGTAATTCTCTCTCATTCCTTTTAACCGTTAGGAAAAGCCCAGTTCCTCAGACGGATGTCACTTATTTTTCTCTGTGCAGCCTGCAAGTCCTCTGAAGAGCTGACAGGTGCAAGGCTCTGTTCGTGCCTCAGCTATAGCTAATTCACAGGGTTCGGATACTTCGGAGCTTCCAGTTGATTATTTTCGGTACGTTAGTTACATTTCAAAGTCAAATGATTTTTCAGTGAAAAAATCTATTGTCATTTAGATTGGGTTCGTTTCAAAACATCAAAGAAAGTTCAATAAAATTTTGTTTTTAAAAAACTGTAATCAAGTATTTCAGTAGAGTTGACATATTTCGTTTCAACAGTATTAACGGAACGGTTTTGATCTTCAGTTTCCAAGGAGCTTGTCCAAGGGAAGCCATTAGTGCTTCACATTAAAAAAAAAAGACTTTTGAAGATTAACGTCATGACAACATTTCAATTTCATTACAGCAAAATATTTGTATTCATTCAAAATTACTTTAAAATGTGTTAGAAATTTCAATTTCTTTTAATTCAAATTCGAAGATGGAAAATTAATTCACTGAATTCACTGAAGTCAGAACCAAATTTTGCTTTAAAGCCGGTGACAATTCAACCCATTAACCTTAATTTGAGTCAAAAACAGGTGATTCGAAACAAGCCGTGCTCAAATAATTTAAAAGTTACAATATCACTAAAATCATTACACTGATGCTGAGCGGGGATCCAACGGGCGTGCACGCACAAGCAGGCTGACTATGTTCCTTAGATCTGAACAGATGCTTACAGGAACGGCCGTTCCTGTTACGGCCTTGCCTGTTGTCAGTTTTGAAGAGCTTGCTGCTGGCCAAGGAGACACCTGCAGAAGGTCGGACGTTGCGGCAGAGGGGTAGGGCTGCCCTGCTCCCTTCGGGGTGCAAGGACACCACGCCGCGGGGACGGCACAGCGTACAGCTGTGTAAAGCCAGGGGGCTGGAAAAATCGACCCTCTTATCTGCTTGCTGCTGGAATTAAAGACGGTGGTACAGCAGTCCAGGACGAACGAAGTCCTTTGTTCAGTCCGTACATGTTGACCCAAAAGCCAAACCCGTCTCCCTGTTGCTCGCACCCTGCCTGCGCCGTGGCCTCCCGACTGCCCTGGGGAGCGGGAACTCAGCGACCCGCTCCCAGCGCAAACCCCTCTGCACCGCAGCCCGCGAACTTGATTTAAACCTGGGTTTCCAAGAAATTTCATAGCGGGAAGGGGCATTCCTCCGACTGAAGTGATTACGTGTCTGAAATCGATTAAGCGTTGCTTTGGGTCTCGGCTGAACCGGTCCGCCGTAGCTCTGCTCTGTTTTGCAGGCGGGTGCTGGGCACAGCTGGAGGCGGGGATGCTCAGCCCGCCCAACAGCTGTCCCCAGGCCTGCTCGGGCCAGGGGTCTCTCACTGAGTCCAATATTCTAAGAAGTCATGTGTACACATCAGGAGAGCACACCTGGTGGCAGAGCAATGCCGGCACGGTGCATAAGGCATCCTGGGGTGGTAAGGTACTGTGAATCAATTCCAACAATCCAGTAAAAACGATGCCGTTTTAATTTGATCTTCAGAATCTTGCAGCTGCTTAAATAATAAAGACTTATTTTTAAATGTTACATCTGATATATCTTTTAATAGAGGTTACCAGTATAAGCGAGCTCTTCTCAGGGTTTGCCCTGTGGTTTTTGCTGTTCAGGCAGTGCATAAGGCTTATTGATGAAGATGGCTTGTAAAATTCCTATCAAGAGTTACTAAGGGAGTGACCGTTCTAAATGAAATAGTAGACAGTTTTGATCAAATCTGAAATGTTTTAAAAACATCTTTGTTTGAATAGAAGGCCAACAGTTTCTCCAGATTTTTTTTCTGTTATTTTTTCTACTGCGAATGTTGATAATGATTTTTTTTCTTTTTTCAGAGTCACGCTTCCCCTGCAAGGGGAATGTAGTCTTTAAAAATGTGTGCTGTGTTCCTGTTAAATACATTTTAGGAACACTGTGTGCACACGAAAACACCCCTCTGCATTGACATATGTCACTGTACTACAACGAAGGAAAGGCAACAGCCTCCAAAGTCCTAGAACCCGTGGATTCAGACCCGGTATTTCCATGTTTTAATGCGCATCCTCGCGTGCCCGGTGCAAACGGTGACGCATCTGTGTAGCTGGCTGTTGTACCTACAGGAGGAAGACGCGCATGTGCACAAAACGGGGGCAGGGGTTGGAAATTCGCCGCGGAGGGTGACTGTGCTGCGGTGCCGAGGGATGCTGCGGCTCTCCGTCGCCCGCCCAGGAGCTGCGGCCAGCACCGGTCTCGGCAGAAGTGCTCGTCGGAGTCGGGCTGGCGCTGGAAATTGATCCCCAGCTTTCCGTCGAGGCATTTGTGCCATTTGTAGCTTCCTAACTTAATTAATGGATTGAACTTTGCGTTCTCAGAACCTCATTGATTTGGGAAAATGTGCCCTCTCGGTTTACAGAATACAAATCGCACCCGGTATCGTTCCTTATTAGCTCTCTGCAACCCCGAAGCAAAGCTTACGCCATGTAAGGAAGGGGAGTGACACGCACACGTCTGGGCTGAGGAGGTGGAGAAGGGCAGAGCCGCGGCTGGCAGGAGCGGAGCCAGACCTTCCCCACGCACCTGCGGTGTTCGGACAGGTCCGTGTCCCCTGCAGCGAGCAGGGTTGGAGAGACGGTGCAGGACCAGACCTCCTCGCCCACAGCAGCTTGCTGTGGTTTTCTTCAGGCCCAGCTGTTTTGAAAATAACCGCAGTTATATAAAACAGACAAAGGAAGAAGTGCCCTGAAAGTGCTTCAGAAAATGCTGTCTGTCCGGGTATGCAGAAAGCCTGAAATAAAGATGTGTGGTCTGTTCCTACGCATCCCAGGACACGTAAGGCACCTCGGAGGCCTTAAGATCGTGCAAGTTCCAGAAATGCCGGCAAGGACTGTGGAACCAGGCAAATTTATGAGAAGAGAGGCAGAGACCTGCGCAAACCCCTGTGGGAGACAGCACCGTTTGCTGCGCGTTTGTGTCCAAGTTGCAGCTGACTGCGCCAAACGCACCGGAAGCTGAGGGCGGGAGGGGACCGCTGTGCGTCCCCGCACCACCCAGCACTCTCCCGTGCCGCGCTCAAAGGCAGGAGAGCCGGCAGGCGATCAGCTGCGTGCCGCTCCCCAGCATCAGGCAGAGCAAGCAGGCTCTGCCCTGCCCTGGCATTAACTGACCTGCGATCGCCGTCTGCCATGTACAAACTGTCACCACATCTGGAAAAATCCACGGGGCTTCCAAAGAATGAAGGAAAATTAAATTATCCAACTGAGTCTTCAAGTAATCATATTTTTGTCACTTAATTACAGCTGCTCTGGAGAAAATATCCAATGATTGCCCTCCTTTAAAAACATTTGACAGTAGTTTTATGAGGAAATTCATGTATATTAACGACATCGACTGGAATGATCAGTTAGATAAGGGCACGCTAATTACATCGCCGTGAGCATCAGGCTGACCGAGAGAAGGCCACGCATCTATCTCCCGGGGACAGCGACGGGTGCAAGGAGGGATGCTCCGCTCCTCATGACACCTGAGCGGCCGGGCTTGGCCAGAGCAGCACCGTCTGCAACGGGGCGCAGGGCACCTGCGGCCACTTTGGGGCAGCGGGCAGCGCAAGGCGATGGTGCAGGGACAGAGGCTTCCCCCAGGAGTCGCGCGTTCCTCACCGCGGCTTGGGGCCCGCACGTTCTCCTGCTTCCCGGTAATTCGCTTTGATTCGGCGTTTAGGAGGGAATGCGGTCTGATGTGCTCGCTTTAGTACCCGAGTGGTGTGGAGATTTCGCCAAGTAATGTTTCCTGTCGACTGCTTATTCCCTTCTATGCGTGCATGGGGGAAAATAATTTGCTGCTGCGTTTAATGTCCTGCGTTTTTAGTATAATCTCATAGACTCCATCTGCGACGTTTGGCTGGATTCTCATAGGCTGGGTGATGTTTGCGAATGATCCAGACCTTCAGCCTCTTCTTGCAGCGCGTTGCCAGTGTCCCTGGACCACGTCTCCATCACCTTCTACTGCTGACGCCCAGCCCCTCTCACAGCAGCTCCCTCTCCTGCCCTCTGCCTTTGGCAGCCTCCCACCTTTCTCTCCCAGATCCAAACCTTTCCTCGTTTGCAGTGGGTGACTACTCAAACATGGCACGCGTATAAGCCGGCTGTTGTGACCGAGGAACCAGAGCGGATCCCGCCATGGGAGACACTGGGAGTGATAACGGCTGAAGCCCAGCCGACACCGTTATCTCAGTCTCTTTTAAAGTCTCTAACGGCGGGGTTCCCCTGCTTCCCCTTGCTGCAGGCACTGTGGGCTGACAATTGGCCTGAAAATACATTCCCTATTAATTTCACCCCGTTACTCCTAGTAATTTCTGTCTTCTGCCAGTGTAAACAAATCTCTCACATTCTTCGTGTTTATGCCCTTCCAATATATTTATATGCGGTTATGCCCCTTAAGCATATTTTTCAAGTTGATACGACTTCATGGTTAAGTAAGGAATGAATGATGAGCGAGAACAAAGCCTCCTATTACGAAGTAAACTGAAGCGTGTGCTAATTACTGCACACAGACATCATGATGGAAGAGGGGTGTTAAGCGACACAACACGGTCTCCTGCAGCCCCGTGCGCCCAGCGGAGGAAGAGAGACGACGTGAGTGTCCTGGTGTCTCCTGCACGGAGGATGAGCACTCAGACCAGTGTGCTTTAAGGGAGGCGATGAAATATAAATGACAGGCACTCAGACATGGATTTGAAATGTGCACAGCAAGGAAGAAAAAAAATGTGTCTTTCTGTAAAATTGCACCACTGTTAGAAAACATGTTACTGCTTCCCCAATAGAGCACCCTGAGAAATAAATTTTCTCCTCCTCTAACAAGGTGGCTACGGCTACTGCTGCCTCCAGCGCCTGCTCTATGCGCAGGTGTGGCTTTCCCCCACCTCAGCTTCCCTTAAGGACAGGGGCTCTGGCCTGCCTGTCCCTCACCCCAGGACGCTGCGCCTGTGAAGAGAAAAAGAGCCCTGGTTCCTGTTCCTATATAAAGAAACTTCCCACACTGAAATTTATTTGTGTGTGCACCGGACAACGCCCAAGCGAGCAGTCGCTGCTGGTGCGGACTCGGCCGGGCGGCCGGCGAGCAGAGCAGCAGGCGAGGGACCACGGTGCTGCCCAGGGAGCTGGAGGAGACAGCCCCCAGCTCCCCCCAACCTGCCCCCCCAGTTCCCCCCCACCTGCCCCCCAGCTCACCCCCACCTGCCCCCCAGCCCTCCCTCCATCCCTCCATCCATCCCTCCCCTCCACTGCCCGCGGCGGCAGCGAGGGGCGGCCGCAGCCTACGGCGTGCCTGTGCCCAGCGTCGGCAGGAATACCCTGGTTTGTCAAATATTGACTCAGACTTGAGAGAGCTCTCGTACACCTCCTCGGGCTATGTACATCCACCGAGGAGGAGAAGATGACGGAGGCAGAGACAGGCAGCGGCACCAGGGCAGTGCTGCGAGCTGCAGAGAGCAAACACGGAGGGCACGGACGCGGCCATGTACCAGGGCTCAGCTTTCTTTGCGCTTGCACGCGACTGAGCTTGTGTTCACTGACGTACAGTCAGAAAGGAAGAAAGAAGCGGAGCTTCAGAATTAAGTTGAGAAAACAATCCACTCTCTGGAAGCAACTGGCAAAATTACCAGGTAACACGAAGACCCGGATGCATGCTGCACAACAACTAAGTCACAGTTTCGGTGAGTGATGGCGCATACCAAATTATTAAAGTTTCAAGTAAAAAGTATATTGGCAGAGGAAACAGCGGCAAGTATTCAGAGCCACAGAAGAAAGACTGTCGCCACTGCCGATAAAATGAAATCCCATCTCTGGGAAGCGTCTGGGGATCCTGCTTGATTTCCTGTGTTCTTAATGACTCCAGCTCCCAACAAGACACGCTTCACTCGAGGGCGGATTTGTGAAGACTGCTGCACAGCCGCACTGGCTGCGTCTGGGTCCCCAGCTCCACTGCAGGGCAGCACCGTGCGGGCTTCAGCTGGGGAAAAGAAGTGATGGATGCTGTGAGCGACCGGAGGGCGAACATTTTGGGGGAAAGCACCCCGGGACCCCAGCGTGCCTTTTGCATGTGCGCTGGCAGCTAGCTGTGAAGCGGCTGGAGATGCCACCAGGCAAGGGGAAGGCAGGCTCCGTGCGCACTCCCTCAGACCACGGGGACAGCCGAGCCCCCCGGCAGACCCGGCAGAGCGCAGGCCTTCGGAGGCTGGTTGTGCCGTGTCTGTAGCCTCACGCCGCAGCCCGTCTCAGCCTCGCAGCCTTCAGTCCACCCCGCCTGCTGCATACCCACTTCCATCTCTTGGGAGAGTGCAGCAGTGTCCCAGGCCGGGGGCAGGGGGGTTGTGTGTCACCCCGGGGGAACAACGTGACCCCAGGCAGGATGCTTGGGGTGCTCTGAGCTCAGGTGGGATGTTCTGACTTCAGCCAAAGGCAGAACCACGGCTTCTGCTCCTCAGCTACCAGCTCTGCCAGCTTGCTGCTGTGAATCCTTACCATGTAATTTGTTTTTACGGGGCAGCTGCCAAGAAAAAATAGTATCTTAAATGACTTACATAGTGTTTCTTGGCTTTACTGTTAGCATTATTATTTACTGACTTTCAGTGCTTTGTCTGCATTTTCCCCCCAGGAGATCACTGTCCTGGACACTGCTGCCAAGCGCAAGCAGGAAAGAGCACTGACCTTATGAAATTTCTGTGGTGCCAAACTCACAGCACGTTATGGTGACCATTTCAGCCTGGTATTTACAGACCAGCCTTTGCTCACTTCTGGTTTCTGTTCCTTGAGCTGGTTTTCTTAACCAGTCACCAGCATTACTAATGCACCAAGAACAAAAAGCCCTTTAGTCAACAGCCTATGGGCAAAAGATGAATTTCGTTTTTAATGTAGGCAAGGTCTATAACCAGAAATCATGCAATCACAGGATTGAGAGGCTGGCCGAGGCCGGAAGGCGCCTCTGCAGGCCGTCTGGTCCAACCCCCTGCTCAAGCAGGGCACCCAGAGCCACGTCCAGATGCGTTCCAGATGTCTCCAAGGGTGGAGACTCCGCCACCTCCCTGGCAGCCCTCGGTCACCCTCACGGTGTAAAAGTGTCTCCCGCGGTCCAGAGGAACCCTCCCACGTGCTGGTTTGTGCCTGTGGCCTCTGGTCCTGTCCCTGGGCACCGCTGGTAGAGCCGGGCTCCATCCTCTCGGCCCCCTCCCTGCCGGTGCTTGCACACACGGTGAGACCCCCCGGAGCCTGCCCCGCTCCAGGCCGAGCAGCCCCGGCTCTGCCAGCCTCTCCCCATGGCAGAGACGCTCCGGGCCCTCCGGCACCTGGGTGGCCCCTGGCTGGGCTCTCCCCTGCGTGTCCACGTCTCTCCTGTTCGGGGCAGCTGGACCCGGCGCTGCAGGCCTGTCAGCAATTATCCTAAAATAAACTCAGGGTAAGCAATAACACAGGGTGGGGTTTTTTGTTTGGGGTTTTGGTTGGGGTTTTTTCCTCCAAAAGTCCACATTGCATGAATTTTTTTTAATACCTTTTTTTTAATAACTACAGTAAATTTGTCATCCTCCCAGCAGCTAAGCAAAGAGTACCAAATTATTTCTCACAGTATATTCTTGGGAAAAGGGTTTCTATTTTGTTTGCCATTTGCTAAAAAGTTAAAATAATGGTATAAAATTATCTTCTCTTATGACAGTTAAGTTTTGAATTTGAAACTGGGTTGATAGAAGAGAAACATTGCACTTAGTGCAACTCCAGAGCGCTAATTACATCTTGTCAGAAAGAAGGCAGCTGCCCCAAGCAACTTTCAGTTGGGTGTTCTGAACAGCAGAAGGAAAAATACTTTCTGAAATGAAAGGCAGAGAGGCTTCTTGCTGTGCCCAAGCCTTCTCCAGGCGTTAGAAGCGCTCTGGGATCCGAGTGGTTTGACCGTGCTCCAGAGAGCGACCCCACACAGACCCTCCCCTCCCGTCCCTGCCTCCGTACGCTGCTGGAGGGCTTGTCCGAAGGTGCCCGTCTGCTGGCGGGGGGACCTCTGCCAGTTCAACGTCCACGGCTGGCGCAGCTCAGCCTTTGGCAGTCTGGCAGAAGATATCGATGCTTCACAGCACACTCGGGACCTCTTGCCTGTGGCCTGTTTTCTCAGGGATGGCTTTCTTCCTAAGACTTTTAACTATTTTGTGGAGGCCTCCTTCCTTCCTGTGACATTTCAAAACTGTAAGTTGGTTGCTTGGTTTCTTGGTTTTTATTTTGTCCTCGTACAGCTTCAGCAGGCACCTTCTGTACGCAAGCACTTCTAGAGGGAGACAATAGACATCTCATTGAATTCCCTAAAGGGACATAATACGCACATTCTTTGACTTACGGATTTCAGTACATACTCTTCTGCTACGACATTTAACCTTTCTTATTCAATTAGACGAATTGAGATAGATGTATTTCTCAAGGAAGTTCCATTTATATTTTTCAATTTAGGGTGAATTATTTGTGAGCCTGAGGACAAAATGAGTTTGTTCCATTGAGTATGTTCCCAAGTTTTGACAAGATACGGTTCACGTGGATGCTGGATTTAGGATTTCCTTTGCCCCTTCCTACCCTGGCCAGTGATGTGGGTCCCTGCAGCTGCAGGGAGATGGGCATCGCCTCCCACTGCCGATGGCGAGCAGCTCCTGTCCTGGGGCTGGGGGCAGGTGGGCACGGCGGGTTTCAGCCGGGGCTGCCTGCAGCTCCCTACTCACGGTGACGCAGATCAGCACGTCTGTCTCCCACATCCTATGGTCCCCCCGAGAGGGACGAGCACCCCAACAGCAGATTGCGGGGTCCTGGTGGTNGGGCTGGGGGCAGGTGGGCACGGCGGGTTTCAGCCGGGGCTGCCTGCAGCTCCCTACTCACGGTGACGCAGATCAGCACGTCTGTCTCCCACATCCTATGGTCCCCCCGAGAGGGACGAGCACCCCAACAGCAGATTGCGGGGTCCTGGTGGTGAGAGGATCGGGGCGACCGTTGCCCGAGTGGCTGAGCGCCAGGTGGGCTCGCTCTGGAGCTGTTCTTAGCACCTCCTACCCTTTATATGCCTTTCCTTGACAAATAATGAGACTGTCAAGCAATGATTTTGTTTTCAATATAACAAGAAGTTAAAATAACTTCATTAAACTCTGCATTTCTTATATCAGCAGACACCTGATGTAATTTTCCACCCATTGGTAGGCTTGGCCTTATTTTTACTGATAATACTCTGTCTTTTTACGTTATTCAGAAGATCCTTTCTAGCCATCTTAGGTGGTCTCCTTGCTGCTGGGACAGAGCACAAGGCAGGTGCGCAGGGTTCACGATCGTGCAGGCTCAGGCTGGGGAACAACTGGTCCTCCATGCCCTGATGGATCTATAAACTGCTTGTTTCCTTCAAACACCTGAGACTTATGTCAAGAGATAATTTTTCCCTTATCCTTTAAATCCTTCTACCTACATAAAGTGACAGCTGCTGATGAAATGACAACATGAGCCAACCAGCGATTGCTGCAGGCTGTCAGTTGGGATAACTGGAGGGCTTGGAAGGTTTAATTTCAATTTGAGATGATTTTATATGGGAAAACCATGAGTGATAGGGTTATAACAGCAGCTGACAAATACGACCACATCACTTCACGTTTGTTTCCTGTTAACTAACTCTTTGCCTTTCTTCCTTTTAATGTCACATACACTTTTGGAGTCATGTTTCAGTTTAGATCTTTAAACTTCCTGGGGAAGAAGCACTCCTGATGTTCTATTTCTGCAGAGCAACAAATACAGAGCTGACACCGCTATCTGCAAACCGTAATTCACTGGCTTGATTTGATCTCTGAGAAAATGGGTAAGCATGATTGCACACGACATCCAGATTCCCTCTGTTGTCAAATACATCCAAAATGTGGTGCAGTTTGAATTATCAGAAGGGTAGAAGCGTACCAGGTTAGCCAACCTCACCGTAAACTCTGGATTTTTCAAAGTTTAATAGAGTAGTGTTTTACAAGGTCTCATTCAGATGTCCAGGGATGCTTCTGGAAATCAGCAGGCAGCTCTGGTCCCAGCAAAGCACCTCTGCCCCTGGTGAGGCTGGAGGTGAGGGAGCGGCTGCGTCGGGGGGACAGCGGGACACTCCGGCCGGCACGGCATGCAGCCTAGCTTCCATTTTCCAGAGGTCCTGCCTGTCCCCTCCCTGCCTGCAGCCGCCCAGCGGGGTCCGGAAAGACCTCTAACTCCAGGGCCACTTTCACAAGGCTGCGATGGCAATGACCCCGTGAAGGCCACCTTTCTCAGACGGTACTGCTAAGGAAAGAGATTGGTGGGGTTTTTCTTATCTGAAAGTTTGGTACAGCCACCAAAGAATTTTTCCCTAGGTTTAAGTATTGCTAGTTTCTGCTCTGTTACAGCACGCTTCTGTTCTCCACTTCTGGTTAGGAGAAGCCTGCAGATTTTGTGCGTAGTGCGGCGGGCTGACCCTGGCTGGAGGCCGGGTGCCCACCGAAGCCGCTCTGTCACTCCCCTGCTAAGATGGACGGGGGAGAGAAAATACAGCAAAAGGTTCGTGGGTGGAGACAAGGATGGGGAGAGATCGTTCAATTACTGTCATGGGCAAAACAGACTCGACTTGGGGAAATTAGTTTAATTTATTACCAATCAAATCAGAGTAGGATAATGAGAAATAAAACCAAATCTTAGAAACACCTTCCCCCAGCCCTGCCTTCTTCCCGGGCTCAGCTTCACTCCCGATGTCTCTCCCTCCTCCTGCCTCAGCGGCGCAGGGGGACGGGGCATGGGGGTGCAGTCAGCTCCCCACACGCTGTCCCTGTCGCTCCTTCCTCCTCAGCGGAGGGCTCCTCGCACGCTGCCCCTGCTCCGGCGTGGGGTCCCTCCCACGGCAGACCGTCCCTCACGGACCCCTCCGACGTGAGTCCTTCCTGCTGGCTGCCATCCTTCGCTCACTGCTCCAGCGTGGGTCCCTCCCGTGGAGCGCCGTCCCTCAGGAACAGCCTGCTGCAGCATGGGTGTCCCGTGGGGTCACAGCCCTGCCAGCAAACCTGCTCCAGCGTGGGCCCCTCTCTCCACCGGGCCGCAGGTCCTGCCAGGAGCCTGCTCCAGCGTGGGCTGCCCACCGGGTCAACGCCTCCTCCAGGCATCCCCCTGCTCCTGTGTGGGGTCTGCTCCGGGCTGCGGGTGGATTCTGCTCCGCCATGGCCTTCCATGTGCTGCAGGGGCACAGCCTGCCTCGCCATGGCCTGCACCACGGGTGCCGGGGAATCTGCTCCGGCGCCTGGAGCACCTCCTGCCCTCCTTCTTCACTGCCCTGGGTGGCAGCAGGGCTGTTGCTCTCACAGATTCTCAGTCCCCTCTCTGCTGCTGTTGCGCAGGGTTTTTTCCTCCCTCTGAAATACGTTATCCCAGAGGCGCTGCCACCGTCGCTGACGGGCTCGGCCTTGGCCAACGGCAGGCCCGGCTTGGAACCCGCTGGCATTGGCTCCATCAGACATGGCAGAAGCTTCCAGCAGCTTCCCCCAGAAGCCACCCCTGTAGCCCCCCCGCAACCAAAACCTTGCCACACAAACCCATTACAGGTATCTGTCTAATTTCTTCAATTTTCCAAGAGAAAGATTGTGATTATATAGTAGTCTGAGCTCAGGAGGCTTTGGAAATGAGCAGTAGTTGAGCCTTCACCGTATTTCTGTTGCTTAGGGTGCCCGTCCCTGTATTTTTCATTTGTGATCCTTTAGCTAACATGACGTTAATTGTGATTGGAAAATGATTGAGCCTGCGAATCTTGAGACTGTTCTCACTTAACAAAACAGCAAGGATTGCTTTGATTAGATTGCTCTCTCCTTTCATTACTGAACAACTTCAAGCTTAAAAAAGAGTTAGAAGTGAATAATATTTGTGCTGAGAGACTCTTTCCCACACGCGAGTGAATAGATGTATGAAAGACAAACCTGCTCCTACAGCCAGAGCGCTGTCTTCTCCGTGATTGCTTTTCGAGAAGTAAAAGTGAGGATCTGCTCTCAAGGGCTGAGCAAAGTGTTTTCCATCAATTTGCCCATTAGGACTCTTCTGTTTGCAGACCCACCATACGGCATCATCCTATTGGAAATTACTTCAGTGGGAAACGGATTTAAAAAAAAAAAAAGGAGGAAGAGAAAGGAGGCCTCGTAGAGGTGGAATCGCTGGGGAGAGAGGTGGGGATGAGCGCTGTGACCTGGGGGTGGAGGGTGGACACGGCCCTCACCGGAGAAGAGCGCTGGCTCCGTTTCTGGTGGGCACCCAGGGAGAAGGGCTCCCCTCTAGTGCAAAGTAACTTTCCTACTATGCAATACCGTCTGTCAAGTAATAGCTGTGGGAATCTGTTGGTTTCACTTCTTATCAGTATATTAACCCTCACACTTTATATATAAAGGAACCTGTTTAATTCCCTAGGAAAGCCCTGGTATGAGACGTAAGACACTCTATGCTGCTACAGCTTTCTCACCTTCTGGAGAGATGCTCGTCCCAAGCAGGCGATGGCCTTCTGGGGTCCTCCTCATGCAAGAAGGCAGAATCAAACAACCACTAAGAAAAATCAATTTGCAAACTGCTTGTTCAATAATTTTCTTTCTTAACCGTGTTATCTGCTTCTCTTTGTGTTCATCACATTGTCAGGCAGAAAGGTATTTCCCCGCACCGTCGGCAGCTCCCGAAAAGCATGCTGCCCTGTTAAACCCAAGCTGACGCCGGAGCCCCAGGCTGGGCTCTGCCTTGGCCCCCTCTCGCCAGCATCGGGGACCGAGCCCTCGCACCGTGCTCTCAGCAAACAACCGACTGGGTCTTGACTCCTGTGGGAAACCCTTAAAAACTCTTCCCACCTCATGCGGCTGAAGTGCAGGTAGGCCCTGTTTGTCTTAGTAGATCTGCAGCTGCTGCGATATGGATTGTAAGGAATTGTTTTAAAACTCTTCGCTTAGAAAAATTAATAACTTTCTTTTAAGTCCTCTTTTTAGAGTCAGCATAAATGCCATTGAAATGATAATTTTAAGAATTTAAATACAGCAGAGAAACAGCAATGACTATCAAATTATAAGTAAAGATAAATTATTTTGTTTCAACCTTTATAGTGAAAATTATTTTGTTATTAAAAAAAATCAAAGAGCTATTACTATTTTCCTGGCTTTTTAAAGAAGTAATGAGCAGTAAACTCAAGCAATTATTCACATACATTATTAAATGTCACTGTTAAACAACTGCATACTGTGAAGAGGAAGAGACATCAGTTCATGGAGGAAACTTTGGGCTGATTTCATACACGCTGAATTCTCCTTCTCCAATGTGATGCCTGAATAATTTTATGCACAGCATTTCAAATAAAGGTAGAATTTTCTTGATATTATTTGACTATGAGTTTAATTGAAAAGCTTCCTATACCACCTTGTGGGTTGATTCAACCAGCAAAACCCCCTTACATGCTCCTAAATGATACAAAATCAGATCACATATCACATTTTAAACGTGATATATACTGACACTAAAGAATTTGCATTTCTTTCACCAATTCGCTACCACAGAGTTTGCAGTTGTCTTTATCCCCAACAACAATTACTCCAGCAAGGGCAGTTTTAATGAAATGTCACTCTTTCAAACCGAGAAACAAAGTCAAACATCCAAGGTGAAACTGTCCAGATCCTTTGGAGGCGGAGGAGAAAAGACGCCTTCAAAGTTTTCTGTCAAGTGCTTTATTACTT
The DNA here is from genome assembly GCA_013398225.1 of Steatornis caripensis. Lineage (NCBI taxonomy): Eukaryota > Metazoa > Chordata > Aves > Caprimulgiformes > Steatornithidae > Steatornis > Steatornis caripensis. The sequence continues at coordinate 45,072 of VZSC01004241.1, forward strand.
GTGACGGTACCTAAAGGACAATCAGAGTGGCAACATGTTTTATTTGTTATATTTATTTCCTAGTTAACGTATTGTTATTACTCCTTAGAATCTGGCATGTTAAACTCTAGGAAACCAAAAATGCGAGAAAATATGATCCACTACAAAATCTTAGAAAATAACATACAATTCTATTTTTTTCTAATAAAAACATAGCTTTTATTTTACTCCTGGTCCCTGCTTTTCTGCCATTATTTCAAGCCTGTCTGTGCAAGAGGATAGAAACTGTTGTCACCCAGGCACAGGCATAAGCCCAAAGGCAGGCAGCTGCAGAGCTGCTGGGGGAACAACAGGAACCCGGTAGGGTTCACTGAGTCCCTGGTAACTCTAAAATTATAATTTTAGAATAACTGAGAAGGAGAAGAATAGTTCCAAAAGCAGGCAGACTTCACCTAGACAACGACACAAAATGTCCTCCTAAAAGGAGGCGAGTTTTAAAAAAGGAATACTCCATGCTCTACGGGTGCGTTTGGTCTGTGTGCTGGTAGGGGGTGGTTCAGGGACGGTGGGAATACAAAAGGTGGCAGCGGAACCGTGAGTCTGAGCCGTCTCGATGGGAGCAGAGGACAGAAAGCAGAAGAGTCGGGAATTGTTTTCTGAAGTCGCTAACAGCTCTGAAAAAAACACGCGGCCTGAGGGACCACGGATGCCAAATTACAAGTGTCTTCTGCCGAGGACACTGTATTTGCATGAGGACCTTCGGTCCGGGGGATACATTTGGAAATCTCCTGGCGCTGGTACAACTCTGGGCGAGTCTAATACCCCTGAGTAATTACCCCAAGTAATACAGGGAAACTTTGTATCAGGCCTCATTTAGCAATTAAGGAGAAATTTATACCACCGCCAGGAATTGCTGCTAGCTTGGATTCATGTGATCACAGCCTGCTTTGCACTAACAAATACTATTAAAATGAAGTCCAGACTTGATAATGTAAACAAATCATTAAAATTCTGAAAACAGTTATGACCCATTTAATAAAAACATCGTGAAGTCCCTCAAAAGGTCACTACGTGGTACGATCAAGAAAGAAGTTCCTCCTGCCTAGAAAAATATCTGAGCCAAAGAAACTTCAACTGACATGCAGAAAAAACTGCAAGACTTTGTATGAAAAGCAAATGGAATAAAGGGAAAGTGAACGGTAATGAATATGCATGGGGGGTGGAAATTGAGAATAATATTAAGGGAAGCGAAGGACAGGAAAAAATCAGTGTCTAGCAGGAGTCAGAACAGTAAAAATGGCTTTTCTAATGAATATAATGAATAAAAATAATTCCAGTTATGAGATTAGTGTATTTTGAGACGGAAATGGAAAACTTTCCAAGCAGAAAAGGGAGGAGAACCCGATAACTGTGGCAGGTCTACACCTGGAAGAAAGCCAGGCGACACGGCCATACCATAGGAAGACAAAGCACCTCTCATTCCAGTATTAACTCAGGACATACATCAGAAGGATGCTGCTAAGCCTGATCTTTAAAAGCCAGAACCTCCAAATAAATCAAAATATTTTGAAAGATCTGGCCACAAGGCTCTCTGGACCCTGGTGCTCCCTGGGGACCAGCACGGCTCAGGTCGTGCCGGCATGCAAAGGGCACGCGGCACGGCGCAGGCAGCACAGCGCTGCCAGACTGCCAGCGGTGCTGGGAAAAATAATGGGACAGCTGATAAGGGACTCAATTAATAAATTGAGGAAGGGTAACATAAATAATGCCAATCAAGTAGGGTGTACTGGTAATAGATCCTGTCAAACCAAATTGACGTCTTCTTTTAATGAGATTATGAGCTTGGTTGATAAAGGTAATAGTGTTCTTGTAATGGATGTCTGTACAGCATTTGAATTGGTACCACATAACATTTTAATTAAGGAGCCAGAATAATATAAAGTGCACATAATAAACATGCAGTGCATTAACAACTAGCTAACTGGCGGTTCTCGACGCGCAATCGTTTGCTTTGCGAATGAGGCGCTCTAATTCCAGAATCGATGGCTGGGGCGGTACAACAGGTCACATGAGCTGCTGCATGTGTCCTCCCTGGCCGTCTGACCTCTGTGGCACAGCATTTGGAACATGGCTTTAGACTTCAGATAGTCAGAGAAATTATTTACAGAGGACTGTGCTCTTTCTATCTCACACGTCGTTATTGAACAGAGGTTTTTCTTTNCTCTGTGGCACAGCATTTGGAACATGGCTTTAGACTTCAGATAGTCAGAGAAATTATTTACAGAGGACTGTGCTCTTTCTATCTCACACGTCGTTATTGAACAGAGGTTTTTCTTTTTTTTTTTTTCCCAAGGAAACATGTATTCTCTGCTTCCTGTCGTTTAAACTGCATTATCCTGAGTCCAGTGACAGTTGAGATGTATGTTACCTGTTGATTTTAACAGCAGAGGATACAGTTTTTTATTGTTCCAGTCTTTGCTCTGCAGATCGTTTTATGCCACAGTCATGCAAACTGGACCATCGGATGGTCTTGCGGAGGTGGAAATGAGATCCTGGGAGGAGGCAAGGTAGACCGGGACAGAGGACGTGAGCACTGCTCTCTGGGGCTGTTTTTCTGGTCTGCCTCCAGCACGATTTCTCCATATTCTCTTCGATCTTGACAGTTTACCACCTATCTTGACGCTTGTACTCACCACTTTTCTCTGAACTTCTGCCAGTCTGGAGTCTTCTGCACATCAGTGTTCAGCACCTCAGTCCTCTCACAGGATTTCTGACTTGCTCCCTTGGTCAGCAGCCGAGAAATCCTTTCTCCACTTGCCAGCCTGCAGCACCCTTCGTGGAGACATCACTAAGAGGATCGTTAGGGTAGGAGTGTTAGCGTCGGTTTAGTTAACACCGGTATTGGTAGCTTCCCACATTGTAACTGTGGGATCATCGCTGGCTGCCAGAACATGTGCCTGAAAAAACCACAACTGCTGGATGGGTTGTTGCAAAGATTATAGCCTTCAACTTGCTTTAGAAGCGTGAGAGAGAAATCAGCGCTGAACAGAGCGCAGGCTCTGCTGGTTACTGAGAAACACAGGTAAAAGGGGGAGTCGTATGCTTTTCCTTGACAGAAAAATCTGGCGTAGAATATAAAAAGAATACAACAGAGAGGAATACGTGAGAAACGACGACGTGGCTAATTTTTCTCTATTTGTTTTGTTTTGTCTTGTTTTAGGCAGCCACCCTTATCATACAACGTTACCCTGACCGTCAAAAGTACCGAATGCGGACGACTCTTACACAGTTGTGTTGATATTGTACAATATCCTTAATAACATATTCATCTACAATTTGATTGATATAAAGTCATTTCATCTTCTGGCTGCACGTTTTCAGAAAATGAGTATGAATCTGAATCTGTTCTTATGGCAATTGATTAGACATACCCCAGCCTTCTGTTTCTCCATTTCTGAAGGCTTTTATACACATATATATAAATGCAGACACAGCCTTACACACAAATACTAATGTCAGTGCTCAGTACCCAAGCAGCCCTACAGACTTCAAGAGAAATACACAAATAGCAAAGTTCATGGCAAAACTAATTCNCATTACCCTGACCGTCAAAGGTACCGAATGCGGACGACTCTTACACAGTTGTGTTGATATTGTACAATATCCTTAATAACATATTCATCTACAATTTGATTGATATAAAGTCATTTCATCTTCTGGCTGCACGTTTTCAGATGATGAGTATGAATCTGAATCTGTTCTTATGGCAATTGATTAGACATACCCCAGCCTTCTGTTTCTCCATTTCTGAAGGCTTTTATACACATATATATAAATGCAGACACAGCCTTACACACAAATACTAATGTCAGTGCTCAGTACCCAAGCAGCCCTACAGACTTCAAGAGAAATACACAAATAGCAAAGTTCATGGCAAAACTAATTCTTTTGTCTCCATCTAGCATAATATAGCATAGATACAAGGATACATGAGAATTATTCTGAATATGTAGGAAGTCTTCATTACAACTAGAGCGCATGAGACTCTGCAATAAAGTAAAAGTGCTCTCGCTTGAGGTGGTGCTACGAAAGGTGGTTATGAAACTGGAATGTACATTACTGTGAAAGGCATTAAATATCTGCCACTTTTCACCAAGATACAATTGACAGTATTTTGCTACAACAAAAATAATCAGCCCAGGATTTCCTACAGGTGAGTAGCAATTCCACCTTGGTGTTTGAGTGTCCAACTCAAACCTTTACAGCATCTGGTTTGCAGAAGAATTTCTGGAAATCTGAAGTCATTCCAAGCTAGGCATCTAAAAGCTGGAAAACCCCAAACCACAGCTTATCTTCATAAATGTTGTCGTTAAGGACTGTGGCAAAAATTAAGCACATTGTGAAGGTCTAATTTTTCTGAATGACAGCATAAATCATAACTGGAGGCAGTTGCTTAATTAAAGCTGTGCAAATAAATGACTTTTCTATGTTCTGGCGGTTCCAAGAAATCCAGAAGTCATTTCAGGTCAGGCAAAATGGTTCATTTAACCCCTTGATACTATTTATATATTTTGTTGCCTTTTTAAGCATTCTTAAGCATTTGCCTCTGAAAGTAAAAGACATATTGAAAGACATTTCTTAATCAAAATAATGAAAATATAAGCTGAAATTACTTAAAATGAGAAAACACACCCATTTCATTGGTGCCTGAAAATTAAGTTTTGAAGTTTTGGTCTAACTTCGTATTTTCCTCATGTAAAAGTTCAGAAAAGCTGGATCAAGTTTATGACCATTTCATTGTCACCAATACTTCTTTCTCTGTCAAAACCCCAAATTTGCCCATTTCCAGCTGTGAGCACCTGGGGCAGGACATCGGGTGAGGCTGAACCGATGCCAGGAGGAACTGTGGCTTCTCCCACCCCCTTGCAGAAGGAGAACTCATGGAGACTCTTGCCAGGCAAACAGATAATGTGAATAAGTTGAACAAATGACTTTTTAGGAAGAAAAATGTGTAAGGGCTTTACGTAAAATATTGAAAGTAACTAAAGAAAGAAATGACAACGGATTTTTGAATCCCTTAAAGTGTCAATGACGCGGTCAGCTCTAGCGCAGGTCCACCCACCACTCCTCCATCCTCCATCCTCCATCACCGGCAGAGGGGCAGAAACCAGCTGCAACCCAAAATGGTGTTCGACCTACTCAGTAACGGCTTTGTCATGAAAACAAGCTGAGATAGGTAACACATGTTCCATGAACTTGAAACTGATTGGCAACCTCATGGCACCTGACGCAGAGAGTCCTGCAGGTGGGAGCGAGGTCCCCANTGGCCTTGTCATGAAAACAAGCTGAGATGATAGGTAACACATGTTCCATGAACTTCAAACTGATTGGCAACCTCATGGCACCTGACGCAGAGAGTCCTGCAGGTGGGAGCGAGGTCCCCAGTGCTCCTTGCTGATGGTCCCGTTGCCTGGCAGATGGGACGAGGACACCCAGGTCTGTGCCGAGACCCTCCTGGTGCGCCCCATCTTGCAGGGTCCAGACTTGCCTTTCAGATCTCTTCTTCCCATCTAAGTGCATTTCTGTTGGTGTCAACTATGACTACGCAGTAAAGGATAAAATGGAAACGAGGCAGATTGTCATATGAAAAATGAACAGATGGGGAACCTATATTTAGAAAACAAACAAATAAAAGGCGTAGGGAAGGAGGTGCTTGCATGTGAAAGGAGACATGCTTGTGATGTCTGGCTCAGCAGCGCTTATTATTCCCGAGCAAATACAGTGTCCAGCTAATGTCAATTGCCTACATCGGATAAAATCTGATGCTGAGATAAAGGGTAAATCCTACACACCCCAGAGGCAGCAATAACGCCTCCAGAGAAAGGCCAAAGCAGGCAGGACTCACGTGTGACCCCAATAAATGTCTTGTGATGAAACTGTTGGTTTAGAGCTGTCACATTTCCAGGCTCAGCCGAACGTTTTACTGCCTCTTGGCTTCCTGATGTGCTGGAGGAGGCAGGAGGAATTCCCAAATAACACGCTATTCATTTCTTCCTGACATCGCAGCGCAATGTTTAGTGATCTATCATTCTCCTATTACAGAGCATTGTTATATTCTACCCAGGCAGGCTTCCCCTCGCCTGTTATTTAGACTGGACCTCTGTCCTCTGCTTCTCATAAAAAGGCTTAAAAGGAGCTGCAGTGCTATATTTAGAGCCAGCCCGCCTCCCAGCACCATCTTCACACATGAAAGCACAGTATGATTTCAAGAAAAGTGTTTTCATTTTAAACAGTTTCAGAATCAGAGTTACCAAAATGTGGTATCATTTTACACTACAACGACAGCACCGAGCCTGCTGCTCCTGCTGACGTTGGCTTATCTGGGTTTTCAACCTCCACTGGACATGTTAAAAGCGAGGGGCAGTAGCCAGGCTTCTTGACGTAGAACTGCTGCTAAACCGAAAAGAAGGAAGAGAGGAAGAAAACCACAATTAGAAAAACAAGAAGTGCTCTGCTTGTGGAGAATTAGCAATTACGCACCAAGTTTCTGCTAACTACAGGGGATTACTTAATATTTTTCCCATCAGGGATGTTGTATGTTTGACCCCACCGCCGAGAAACTATGCTCCATCAGAAACGCAGACACATTTTCGTTGAACTTTAAAGAACTGAACATTTCACAAAAATTATATGTATTACTATAAATAAATGTCACACCTTTCTAACATTCAAAGGCTCAATTTTTAACATCTTTACACTTTTTTTCCTCCAAAGATCAGTGATTTCAAGGTCAAATTTTATTTCCTGTATGTGTTCAATGAACTCATTCCCTATAAACTAGTTCACTCATGGCTTCAGGGCTGACAAACATAATTCTATTTGCACCCTAATTCAGCAAACCTATTTTTCATACACTGAAGTTTTATTGACTTAAATGCATGAATAATTTCAGGTAATGCTTAGTGTCCACTGAAGTCAATAAAACTTCAGTGGACACTAAGCATTACCTGAAATTATTCATGCATGTAAGTCACAGACTGAAGTGAAACCCTGGTCGGTCAAAGGAGGACAATTGAGAGTCACCCACGAGAACCCTCAGTCATGGGAAGAATCCGTGCAAAGCTGCTGATGTCATGGAAACGAACCTTTTCTTTTTTCAGGTTGTTTTATCATCAGGGTGGGGGGGTTTGTTTCATTTGGAAAAAGATGAAGTACAGAGAAAAGTAAAAAAAGGGGTCTGAGAGATCGGGTCACGCAGCTAACTTTGTAATATAGTCAACCGGTTTTGCAGAACAAACAACCTTCAATAAATATTAAATCATGGCCAAAAAGCAGCCCAAAAGCTGAAAGTTCAATTTGTGGTATGTGGCAGAAACGTGGTTTCTCATTATAAGGATAAACAAAATTTTAGAAAATTTTAGTATTTCTGAAACATATCATTATCAACCTCATACATTTCACATGTTTTGATATCACATATATTGAATGGATATGCTTCAACAGCTTGCACAGAAACAATTTGTTACTGTTTTCTTTTTATATATATATTCACAGGATAGCATTGAAAACATAATTGCAAAGTCATACATCTTTACTACATCTAACTTAAAATTGCACCTAAAGGAATGACTGCGAAAGATTAATGGGACACGCACTTGTGGTAAGAATATGAAAAGTGANCAAAGGAGGACAATTGAGAGTCACCCACGAGAACCCTCAGTCATGGGAAGAATCCGTGCAAAGCTGCTGATGTCATGGAAACGAACCTTTTCTTTTTTCAGGTTGTTTTATCATCAGGGTGGGGGGGTTGTTTCATTTGGAAAAAGATGAAGTACAGAGAAAAGTAAAAAAAGGGGTCTGAGAGATCGGGTCACGCAGCTAACTTTGTAATATAGTCAACCGGTTTTGCAGAACAAACAACCTTCAATAAATATTAAATCATGGCCAAAAAGCAGCCCAAAAGCTGAAAGTTCAATTTGTGGTATGTGGCAGAAACGTGGTTTCTCATTATAAGGATAAACAAAATTTTAGAAAATTTTAGTATTTCTGAAACGTATCATTATCAACCTCATACATTTCACATGTTTTGATATCACATATATTGAATGGATATGCTTCAACAGCTTGCACAGAAACAATTTGTTACTGTTTTCTTTTTATATATATATTCACAGGATAGCATTGAAAACATAATTGCAAAGTCATACATCTTTACTACATCTAACTTAAAATTGCACCTAAAGGAATGACTGCGAAAGATTAATGGGACACGCACTTGTGGTAAGAATATGAAAAGTGATATTCTTGCCTATGTCCCATATGCATATTTATGTGGGGAATGCCGTAAATAACCTTTGGAGATGCTGGCTTGTCCGCACAGGCTGCTGTTCCCGGGCCACACAAAACGGATTTACCTTACATCCCATCCGCTCCCTCTCCCAAATGCTGGCACACCCAAAGATGACAAGACAGGGAGTCTGCGTGGCTGCACAGCACTCCCATGGCTTACAGTTCCTCTCTGGCTTAGTGATTGTGATTGAGGTCTGGTGAGCAACCCATGGTTATTCAGCATAAATGGCCGTAGCCGGAGAACACCCGCTCTCATCGTCTTGGTGACCTCGAGACAGCAGTGGTGAAACGCAATAGGAATTTGGCACAAGTTACCCCACATGGTGAGATTTATCCTGAGATGAATTTACATAGGTATTGTGAAGAGCAAGACAGGCAGTGTCGGCTAGCTTGCAGCGTCAGGTCTTCTCGGTAGTGCAGTCGCAGCATGACACTGAGGGCACCTCTCTTGCCTGTGGCCAAGACCTCTGATGAAATCTCAGCCTCGCTGCACGTACGTTTCTTGCACGTGCTGTCTGTCGTTATCCGAGATTTCAGTGCAACAACATCAATCAGCAAGCTGACAAAGATATAATTATAACATTTATAATTGTATCTACGTGACAGGAAAACTGACACCAACGCTGACAGTGGCTGCCTGTGATGGGGTACCAGATTCTGTCCTCCCGCCCCAGCTGAAGCCTCAAGCGGAGATGTCGTCCCTCTCCTGTCTCGCCAGCTTTGTCAACAGGAATCAGCACCGACAGGAGCATTACCGGGCTCTGGAGAAGATGATTACAAGGAAACCAAGCCGTTTTCAATCCATCAGTATAAGCAGTTTTATTCTAAGCCTCTTCAGCTCCTCTCAAGGAAGCAGCTTCTCTACTCATAACACTTTTTTGCTCAAGATGCCTCAAGTTTCCCTGTTCCCACAAGCAGTTTTGCTCGGCAGGCCTCTGCCCGTGTCCCGCTCCCGGAGGTCTGGGCAGGCTGCTGCCGCCCGCGTCCCGCACTGCCCGAGGACCGCATGGCCAGCAGAGCGCCTGTGGATTGCTTTCGGCTTTCTCTTCTACACAGCGGGACCTAATATTAGTCAGAAACTGTGACTCTGGCCAGAGTGGGCTGCTTCAAGAATTACCAGTGCAACACAAGCTGCTGCCTGATATAAACTCCAGGCGACAGACAGATTTGTCACCAAACTGAGCACCTTAGAGGATACTCGGTGCTAACGAGCTGTTTGTAGTGGCCTCTCCAGAGCCTGCTGCTGGTGCATCATCCCGGCTTTTGCCTCTGGTCTCTAATATTTCATGCTCAAAGCCATTACACAAATAGGGTAATGCTCCTGCTTTGTCCGGGGCTTATACTAAATCGCAGTCATCAAAGCCACCTGGCAGCTGATGTATGGGAAATACGACGGGATCAACAGCTGAACTGGACAGGGAAGCGATTGCCCTCTTGGGGTGCAGCTATGCTATGGGCGTACGGGGCAGCGACCCTGGTTTCTCTGGGATGAATATCCACCCACTGAGCTGTGTCATACCCACAGACCCTATTTTTCTGTGCCATCTTTAGTTCATTCCTCTTCCCCACTGATACAGGCTGACGCAGAAGGATATTAAATAAAGACATTATACTTATTGGCTGTTTCACTGTCCAAACACGACAGCCTGAAACCCAAAATTTTCACAGTTTTTACCTTTTACATGAAAAAAAATGGGCTGCACAGCAATAGGCAGAAAAAATGGGCCGCGCAGCAGTAGGCAGAAGGGAACCTCATTTTTCGTGTGGTACATGTTCTGGTCATATATTCACATCGCAAGCAGCAGCGTTTTGTCACAAACTCATTTTCCAAAGCATATATTCACTCCCTATACATTCGGCTTAAATTTAACCCACTGAATCTAAACCAGACTAATTTGATAAAATTCAGAGGCTGAAAAAAGGAGAAGAAGTAGCATGAAAAACAGCTTCAAGGGGTGTGTGAGTTAACCTAAGCCATCTCCCACTTTAACTTACAACTTCATTTGGCTCCTAGGCATGTAACATCAATTTGACCTCAATTAAACCCGCCTATTCCTATTACACTTCACCTCTGCATTTGGCTCGTTGTTTTACAATGCAAGCTGATATATTGTAAAGAATAATTCCAACTATTCCCTGTGTGTGCTGATGGATTAAAGATGACATATGGCCTGGTGGAGGGTGTTTGAAGGAAAAGGGCCAGATATGGGGAATCTGGAAAAACTCTCTCTACAGTTGAGCACCGCTATCTCTGCCAAGTTACAGAGCCCAGGCGTGCTGCTCTGACTTTAAATGAGGGAAGCGACTGCCGCAAACTCAAATGCGGTCTCAGAGACAAAGTCGGAACATTCATCACGGTGGTAAACATCTGCCAAGCCTCGTGTCTTCAGTGGGTTGCAGGACCGGATCTGCACGGGGCAGGCACAGACCCAGTGTTCTTGTTCGAATTGGTACCGACACCCCGTGGTACGCTTGTATGAGGTCTCCGAGGCTGTGCTGCTTTAACATATTTCACATTACGTGGCAGCAGAGGAGTCTCAAGCTCTTTGCCTACCAAAAAACAGTGATTAAATGCAGTGTTTGTTAGCAGCACCAGATAAAGAGCACACAGTCCATGAACATTTTAAACAGATGTTCTTAATAGAAACATTTTACTTTTAATAATACAGTTTTACCCTGATTTCCTCATTAGGTCTTCTGAAATACAGTAACTCTGACATTGTCCTAGCTACAGAAGACATCTTAATAACACAAGCAAATGTAAATGGCTTTTAGAAAACCACCCAAAAGCAGCTTCTTTTGCATGATATAAAGCAGCACAGATCTGCTAATAGAGTCATCTTGATTTATGCCGGCTGTAATTCTTGCCCACACTACTTAATGGCTTTTATTAAATATTTAATTATCCTTTTGAATACTTTCCTTGATCTCTGCCCTTTTCTCCTGGGACAGGTTCCCAGGCAGCCAGCACTGACACAACTCCTATAAGGATATTAAATGTGTATAGTGATTTTTATATCGGATGATCTCAAACTGCTTAACACAGTGGAAAGGATTAGTCACCTTGCCTTTGAACCAGAATACGTCCTCCACTCTGCTCAGAAAACATTATTTACCGCAAGTTTTTCAGGAGAGAGTTAAGAATACAGGGGAAATGTTGACAGACATAGGTTAATTATTCAAGCGTGAATCTGGCCAGGATGGCGAGATTAACCTCCATCTTTACTTCAGGGAAGGTGCCATGCGATCCTTAAGTACTGCAACTCATCCGAGCTCCTGTTATACGTCTCGGCTAAACAGGGTCATTTACACCATTACGGGCTGGGCTCTGTCTAAGGCTAAAGGATCCGACGTGCTAAATGTGTGTTTATCCTCCTCCTTTTTCAGCTGTGATTTGCTACCTTAACTGAGAAGCTTCATTTTCCTTACAATATGAACCAACATCTTAGAACATCACCCAATTAAAAGAAGAAATATTTTTCTGCACTGCAGCGTGTGTGTGCACGTCCAAATGGCGCTGGTGATTTTAAAGGCTGTAATAGACTTCTCTTACCAATGGTCTTCCTGGCTGCAGAGGGGAAACAGCCTAATAACCTAAGGCAAATGACTGAGTGTGCTCCTGCTAATGACCCGGTTCTGAAGCTGCGGATCATGGAGGCAGTTTGGCACGTGCTGTCCTTTCAATATACATGAATTGAGGGATCTCATGTTAAAGTAGTAATTTATTCTTGGCTTGTTTTAGATAGCCCCAGTTTTCCACAGAATGTTCCAGCATCCCGGGGAGTCTCTTTAGGAACTGAAATGCAATTTGGCACTGGAATGTCCTCATATTTTATTTAAACAACAAAAATGCATCTTAATTTTTGATATGTGCAATACATATTGATATGCCAGAATACTGAGAAGAAATTGCTTTCTATTTTTCTGCAAGAAGTCTTATGGGTAGGGCGTTGTCTTCATTTAGCCAGCTGTTCTGTCACCCAAAAACCTCTCCCCACCTGGGAAGGGGAATCGGGAAAAGGAAAGGAGACCCATGGGTTGAAACGGAAACAGAT
>VZSC01004241.1:58227-94498 GCA_013398225.1 Steatornis caripensis
AAACCAAAGTGTCCCATCAAGTTACCAACCGCATCAGGTGCTGCAGTCTGCTCAAAACCGCAGCTTTCCTGAACAGAAAATCGATTCTGCCATTCTGTCCCAGTGAAATCAGGACAGGTGTTTATGTGGGACCTTGTGAAGGAGCACAAAACCCTCACACAGCTATCAGGGAGGAGCAGTTGTTCATACCGCCGCTGCCAGTTCACCAGGGTTGTGGTGATCGGCCCCTCACACGGGCACGTTCACGAGAGAGAAATTGCCACGAGCGCTTGTCCTTGTCCTTTGAGATCTCTAGAACATGCCACCACAAAATGTCGGAAGCTTTTATTTTGAAAATGCTGTTGTTTTAATTAATATATGCATTTTGAAGCAGAAGGCTGAAATCCCAGCTGAGCTGGAGCCTAACAGCACGTGTACCGTCAAGTTACCATGGCATTACACATTGACAACACAGAAATCAATTTTGACAAATGGCTTGGTTTCCTAAACCTGTAGCAGTTTAACATTGAAAACGTGGGGAGACAACACACGGAGTCATCCACGGAGCCTGACCAGGAGGAATCCAACCAGCCACCGCTTCCTGCTCAGAAGCAAACCGGTGTCAAACAGAGCAAACGGGTTTTACTTCCAGACAGAAAACACTGAAGTTATAAAAATCAGAGCTGCACAGTGAAGATCAATTGAAATATACTTGTTTTCTTCCACACAACCATGAGGCTTGACTCTGTACATGCATAAACACGTATTTACCACACTGAATAAACTCATAAATTATTTTTTAGTTGCAAGAAACTATGAGATGTGAAACTATGGGAAAGTTATTAAATGGGACTGGTTAATGTTTACAGAATGGGTAGAATGTACTGGTCTGATGTAACTATAATAAAAATAAATACATAAATACGTAAAAAATTCGATGTGGACAGCAGCGCATCTGCAGTATTGGACTGAAGAATTTAAACTTCACTCCAGCTTCATTGAAGGGGGTCGATATACCTTTAATTACTTAACAACAGCAAGCACGCCGATGAACCAAGGGTCTATCCTTCCCCTCAGTTAAACTTATTAGAACTTACAGAGGTAATTAACTTCAATTTTCCCATCATTGAAAGTGACGGGATTATTTTCGGTAAGCCCCTAACGTAGCTTCCAGAGAGCCGTGGTTCAGGCCCGGCAAGGTGCGTGGTGGCCCAGGCCTCGGGGCTGTGTTATAGGCCTGGACTCCGCACACAAGGAGCAGAGCCCGAGAGCACTCAGCTGGTCTAAAAATGGGTGGATGTTTCTGCTTTTGAGGATGTGTTTTGGGTGAGGCTTCCACAGTGGCCGGGGGGCCTCAGAAGGTGCCAGGATGGGACTCCAGTGGCTGGGAAAATCCCGCTCGGCAGTGTTGCCGTCCAGCTTTATAGAAGTGAAGCAAAAACTCTGAGTTTAAAAAGGCTTTGCAGTCATCACAGTGCTATTCCGTGAGGTGCCTTTGCCAGCTTCATACTAATCAATAATCTATACAACGCCATACTCTTCTAAGAGAAATTTCACTGTTTTGTTTTTTAAATTTAGAGTCTCTGCTCCATCCTGTGCATACACATGTTATGCAGCTCTTGGAGTAAATCAGGCAGGGAAAATGTAGTTCAGTCAAGGACACGCTCTTGTGTTTTAGCATCTCTCATTTTCCCAATTCCCATCCTCTCTTCATGTTCTGTCTCATCTTTTTCCTAGTCTTATGCCTTTCACTTTCAGGAAGGGCAAATTTGGCTCAGTAACACTCTTGTAAAGTGAAAGAGAGGAAAAATGAAAACGTCAGTCGCAAGGATGGAGTTACACACATTCGATATGTAATGACCATATTAAGATGCACTTAAAGACAATGGGCAGCATCTTCATTACCGTGTTATAACTCCTTACAGCAACGTTACTCCGTCACCAGCAAATAAATCCCAGGATCCCATTGTATAATGATTGTGATTTTTCTTTCATGAATATGACAAAAATGCCCTGAAAAGCTATGAAAAAAATTGACCAAAACTGCAAATAGCAGAGCAATTCTACATCGGAGACCAGTAACTTGTTCGTTCTTGGAAATATTAAGAGATGTCCAAGGCTTTGACTCAGCACTAGAGTGTTTGTTGCAGGACAGGGAATTAGAGATGGAGCAGTGCATTAAGGATTGAGTGCTTTTCTTTGATCCATTCCAATTCACCCCCATCCCTTATTTCAGTTCCTCGTTCATTTTTAATTTAAATGTGTGCTTGTCAGAAGTGTTAAAAATGTCACAGAAATAAATTGTCACCGATGCATTTTTAAATTTATGTTTGCTTTAGAAGAACTGTCGGCAGGCTCCGAGATGTTGTAACACTTGTCTCTCCCTTGAAATCCATCAGTGATCACAGTGAAAAGTGGGGACCTTCCACATCATTAAGGATTAGCCCAGCTCTGCTCTCACTGGCGAAAAACATTCATAATAGCCGTTGGGGCAGAGGCAGGATGTCAGAGAAGAATTGTGGAAACCTGAACATTTGGGACCATTATATGGCGTTTCCATGCAAGAAGCATCCATCCTGGTGGGGTTTTGTCCCAGCAGAGGAGTGCAAGTTCAGCACAGAGTGGGTCTGTGGCTGCCTCTGTCCTTCCCAGCACTTCCATGCTTGCTGGTGTAATTTTCTTCTTTGAGTTTGCTCGCCCACTTTCTGGACAAAACCCATACAACGACAGAATCCTGCGGTGACATTAAGCCTACACTGAATACCACTGTGATTTTTCATAGTAAAAGTTAAGTGCTGGGAGAATGACTCAGACGCTGTGTACGTGCACTATCCAAAAGGCACAAGAAATACATAGGTCAGGTGTGGGTGCCAGTAGGAACCGCAAAGCCCAAGTTACCCTTTAACTCAGACGTCCCCACCTTGGCAATGAGGGATGGGCATGGGCAGCAGGAGCAAGCATCTCTTCCCTGGGGAAATGCGGCTGGCTCTCTGCGGGCTATACTGCTGACGGCACTGGCGTGGCGCTGGGGCACGCTCTGATGATTCATGATCCAAAATCACTTCTTGCCACTCCTCTGCTGACATTACTTCACTCACTGATCACTAATCTTCCATGGTACTGCAAAAGCTTGCAAATTTCAAAGCAAATTTGATACTAAAAAAAAAAATAGAGCGAGAAGGAAACAGATACACGGAAGGATGATACTTACTCTGTGATGGATGAAACAAAGTTCCCATTTTCCTTGCAAATGGTTGGACATATGGACTATAATCGGGGAACTTTTAAGCAGAGATTTCAGCTATATCTCACCACAGCAGTTAGCATAGCTGAAGTGACTGACAAATGAAAAATAGCATTGCTTCTCACAACTGCAAGGTCACCAGCAATTGATAGTTTGAATATATTTACATACACTTTTCTCCTTCTCAGTGAAGAGAACGTGTCAATACAGAGGTGCTTTTTGCAAAGACTTTACGCGTGCTGCTCCCGGAGAAGGATGAGCCGCAAGCAGAGATGTCTTCAGCAGCAGGGCAAGGCGATGGGGAGGAATTCTGATGCTTTTGTCACAGACCGAAGGCAGAGCAAACCTCGGCCTCATAAACCTGGGCAAGGCCACAAATCCAAAGGCAGAAGTAAAGGATCCATCATTACGACCTCGGTAGGGCCATCGCCAGGGAAAACGGGCCGCGAGGGTGCCCCGGGCTGAGTCGTCAGGGTCTGGGCAGCGGCTGGGCTGGGGCTCTCCTTGCAGCTTGATTGAAATGGTACCAGATGCTCCCCATGCCCAGGCTTGCACATCTCTGTTTATCTTACTGCCACTGGGCACTGCTCCAGTTACAGGCTAGGTAGGAAAAAAGACAAAAAGAAAGATGGGGTTTGCCCTTATTACCTAAGGAGACGGGGTGGGAAGTCAGAACCCGCAGCTTGGCCTCCTGTAACTCCAACAGTTGCTCAGCAGGACAAGAGGTGTGATGCTCCTCCTCTGCCTTCCAGACCTGATGAGAGAAAACGCAACACCTGGATAAGGCAGGACGTCATTTCACAGGCTTAAAATACATGCGCATGTTCAGACTATGAAATCGTAAAGGGTACGTGCACACTTGTTCACGCAGCAATAGCTCCGCAGCTGTCCGGGGGGACGTGCTCTTGCTGACAGGAATGTCACCCACCGTGTAGGCAGTATCTCCTTGTCAGCATCTGCATATTTTGACTTAACTAACACAAATACGAGAAGGGTCTGTGTCAGAAACAAAGCAAGCTTGTCAGATCTTGGCAAATGTCCTAAAATCTGGCTCTGAATGCATGCACAGGGGAATGGTCTATCTGCAGCTCGTGCGAGCCTCGTAGGCAGGGCTCCTGTGAAACGCGGCGCGGGGCGTGCCCTGGGGTGCCGCTCGCTCCTGAAGAGCACCCTCGCAGCGCCTGCCCCCGCAGATGGCTATGCCGCCAAAAACCTCTCAAATCTGCAAGCCCGGTCGGATGTGAGATCCTTCTTGTTTGCATGGGATCACAGATGTGATACCTCCCCAAGGTGTAAAAAGATACAGGCTGGCATTTTGAAAGGTGGCTTGAATAAGAATTTTGGAAGTGTTTGTATGCCTCAACTCATAAACCGCCGTGGGAAACTGCTGCCACGGTCTCTACCCAAACACTTTCTAGCCCAAATCATAACGACTTGTAAAAGAAAGGAAATGAGAAAATTTGAGGAGTGCAATTTGCTTATTGCTTTGTAGTTCATATCTACAAATTGCTTAGCACAATTTTGTTAGTTACACTGGGAATGTAAGTGTGCATGTGCTTTACTTGGTTATTATTATTTCCAGCACAAGACAGCCCTGCCACATGCAGAATCAGCAAGTCCCAAACGATCATTATTAGTAGATCAAATCCCAGCACCACGAGGAGCATATTAACACCACAATTTTCAGGTACAGCTCTAATAACACTTACTGAAAGACAGTGCAGTGCACAGAGCTACACAGTGTTGCTGCTAATGCCCAAATAAACTGCTTCCCAAATTGGTTTATGGAATATTCATCATTGTGGAAATAGTGCAGCTCTCAGAATATTATTACCCAGCTTTTCCTTTTGACCTTCTCCAGGCAGGTGGTTTGTTTACTCCGGTCTAGATCTCGAGGCACCCCTAGTGAGCACAGACCAGCTGACCAGTTTTTGCAACACACGAAGCATCTGCAGGATATAGTGCATCTGAGTTTTAATTGAATGCCTGCAGCCTCATCAAGGAATAACAGTTAAATGGCACCGTTCGATATTTGGACAGAGCTGCACAGACAAGCGTGCAGACAGCACGCCAAAAATAACCTACAAGGGGAAAAACAAGAAGTGGAGCAGGAGCGGTAAATCAGGTATTAGGTGCTCTCTGAACTGGAAGCTGCTGAAGTCAGACTTCTCCCCGCGTTCCCATGCTGGAGAAGGGGAGAGGCTCTTTCCTTGCCCCCGGCAGAGCCACCCTCTGGCTGCGCACCCTCTCGGCTGCCTCACCCGCACCGTGCCCTGCCACGCTCACCCACCTGATGTCGACTTTGACGGGCCAGGCTTAGCCCTGGCTGGTTGCTGGTTCCTGCTGTCCCCACAGGGCGCAGCGGGTGCTACGCCCCTGTCCCATCCCCGTCCCTGCAGCAGCATCCCGCTGGCAGCGGTACAGGCACGGAAGGGATCCTCCTCCCATCCCTCCGTGGCTGCCAGCTGCTCTCTCATTTAAAGATCTTTCTCTGGGCAGGGTTTTGTATGAATGCAGATCTCCTCTCCAGCTAACAAGGCCCACACGGTGCCATGAGATGTCCTCGAGCTGTCATACCTTTCTTGGCGCCACAGACTGGAGTCCTCGCAGTCCTCATGCGCCCACCTGCAGCCCATGCACTGTGCCTGTCCATAAGGCTGCACGTGGGACCTTTGACACACGCCGTGATGCACCGTGCTTCTGATTTTCTTTCCCTTGAATTTGATTTGCTTTAAAAGTTCAATTTCCTGGCAACTCTTTCAGCTTCTGCAGATTTATGCTGTGGGCGAATTTAGCGCCAGCAGTAGAGACCCTCAAGCTCTGCTTGTGCCTGGGACGTGACGGGCAGGGGCCAGGAAGGCTCCCCGCACACTTCTGTGTGACGGAGCTGCCGCGCGCCTGCGATCTGACTTCCATGGCTCTCTGGCACAGGGGCTGGCAGTTGGGCCGACAGCGCCAAAGGCTGCCGGTGGATGTGCGCTTAACTTGAGCAAGGGGAGGGAGACATGAAGCCACCAAATGAATTTTCATCTGCAATCAAGATTGAGGCCCGAACCCACCTCTTCAGAGACAAAGGGCAACGGTCTGCAATCACTGTGGTATCCAGCCCCTGCCACTGGGTGATTGATATTGTTCAGCTGTCCATCAATTACTTGTTGCTGAATTGTTGTAGTTTATTTGCATTCCATGTCTGCAATCCAAACCCAGTGACCTGCTACTGTGCAGTTTTCCATGCTTACACCCTCTGTAAGTGCTCACGGAACTGGTAGACAGGGCTGATTGATTGACAGCTGCCTGTCAAAGATGTTGCCCATAATTTGTCTGTTGCAGCGAACAGCTCATCCTGGAGAGCTTCTCTAGAGGTTTCCGTAACGAACGAAAGGGTTTTATTCTTACTAGGTTACTTTTATGTGTCTATAGGAATATCTCTCTAAAGTCACGAAAAGTCAGAACTGAAATAAATCCCCGCCTTCAATAAACTTTGTGAAAATTTTGATTATTTCTCTCCCAAGCGCTGTCACGCCACTGTTGAAAACTGCAGTACTCAGTGCTATGGTTATCAAACACAGCTCTCGGTGGAGGCGGGGGGCGTTGTTTTCTTCTTGCAACTCTAGCTGCCAGTCGGAGCACAATGATCAACGATCTCTGGTTTTTGTTAAACAGCAACCGAAAAGCAGTGCCTTTGCGACAATCGCAGAATTTTTTCTTGAGCTGGTTGAACAGCTGAAGGGCTTTCCCATTAAACAGGATCAGGTAGTTGTTTCCAGAGCTGCAAAATGGCACAGCAGTATGTAAAACACGACGAGTGTTTTTGGCGGGTTGTATAATATTTTAGATACTATGAACCATCAGAGATAACTTCATAGATAATACCTGCACATCTGGAGTGACAACTGGAGGACGGATGCTCTGAACAGCTGGGTTTTTACCTTTCCATCCCCACTGATTTATTCCGGTGTCTCTGGGCATGCCACTGAGCGCACTTGCCTTGACTGTTTGAACAAAAATCTGCCTTGACGGAAAACCTCATATGAAAGGAAAGCTGGTATAATGTTAGTGGATTTGATCTCATATAAGCATTTGGAAACCCAAGAAATATTAATATAGAGGTGCTTTGAGTTGTCTATATTGTTTTCTCTGGATGCAGAGGCAAAAAATTTAAATAGCAAATGTTTGAGTTCACTGAGGAATAATAAATCTACGAGCTAGAGGAAACCTCCCTTTCTTCCCACAAGCTGTAGGTAGAGCATTTCATATGTTTTACACATCACTAGACGACACCCGCTGAAGTCGTTCAGAACGATGATGTGGCGTTAGGCAATATACGTTACAATTTATTTACACATATTTCCCTTGGCGCTAAGTTTCATAAGAGCCTCTACACAAAGCCTCGACTGTGACTTAGGTAAAAGAGCAAAAGAACAGCTCTGGAGGTGTCGCAGTGGGGGTCCTGGAGGGCACCACCGGCCCTCAGGGCAGGGAGAGGACTCCCCGGTGCAGCCACCGCCTGCCTGGGCAGCGAGAGATCAGCCACTGAACGGCGGGGCAGTGACGGCGAGGCTGGACAAGGCCACGACGAAGCTGGGTTGAGGTTGTTGTACGGAAAACACACGTGGAAGGGGAAGATGAAAGGGTGCGTGCAGAGTGTGCGAAAGAGCATGGAAGTCCCGAGGGCTCTGCGGTCCCGGTGCGGTGGCGAGATGTGGTGCAGGGCACAGTGACCTCCTTGGCACTATGTAACATGCCGGAAATGCTAAACAGACCTTTGTGCCCCAGCTGGGCATCGCTCCCTTGTGATCGCTGAGCCCGTAACTCAGTTCTGGGCCATTCCGGCTGCTCGTTATCCCGGCCAGTCAGATCGTAACACAGGCAATTTGAATGCTTGTCCAGTCCGTGCCATTATATAAATTATTTTCCAATATTATCCCAGACAGAAATACAGTGGCATATAAGGAAACGTGGATGCTTTGTACGAGAGGGTCGTGATAGATAAAAATGATAATGGGTACTGTAGTGCCATAATCAAAGTCTAATTGTCTCATTAATTAAGAGCAATATTCGGTTATGTATTGGGTCCTAGAGTGATTATGACTCAAATGCCTACTAAAACGTGTGGATTTATCTTCTGGCTTGCAGATTTCAGCCAGGCAAAGCATTTGGTGGAGGTCAAGCAGTTCAATTGCTGCTTTAAAATGTAGTTGAACTTTAGGCATGAATAATCATTGATCCGCCGCTCAGCTCGCCAGCCCTCGGACGCTGCTGCGGTGCGGGGGAGTCATCACGGCGGCTCTAATTGCTGTCAGCCCGCACAGGGAAACCTCCTTGCTCCTGCGGCCGCATCCCGGCGCCCAGTCGCCAACAAGCCGGGCCAGGGATGAGCGACTGAGGCAGCTCGAGGGGTCCCGGGCCGCTCGCTGTTTGTTTATCCACCATTCACAGGCCGTTGTTTAAGTGCAAACAGCTAAAATGTCTCCCTCCTCCCCCCATTTTCTGACACTGATCAGGCTAATTTTCAAAGTTCGCTGCCAAATATGAACCACTGGTAACGCTGGCTGTTCTGGGGTAATTAGATCAAGATTCAAGCAATTTGCTGTAGGGCCTGAACTCAGATCATCCTTCATAGGTCTCTGTGCTAGATCTGTCTTTAAATTAGATTATAATGAGCTTGTCAGCGCTATTAATAATACAGCAAATCATGGGAGAGTACGGTTTTATTTCATTGGTATGATGTGCACCATCGTGCTGCTTTCCCTTATGCAAAGTAGGTGACCGCCGCAACTTTCTACCTTTTTTAACCATAAAAACCAAATAGCAGGATACAGGAGTTTCTAAAAATTAAAAATACTTGAGCTTCTTTACAGTAATAACATGAGTTTGGCACAGGAAGTTTCGAGACGGCATTACTTAGTTTAAATATCACGAGGGTCCTACGCCTGGGGTTATTTTATGTAAGTGTGGTAGTTTCTTGTTTAAATAACCGAGCATTTTCCTCGCCTCAGGTAGAGCGAGGTGGGCGCTGGGCACCGGCCTGCGCAGGGAGGGGGCAGAGGGTGGGTGGCTGCCTCTGTTTCCCTCCCGCAAGCCCCAGGCCGCTGGCCCGTCCCGGGCGGTGGGTGGGGGCTCCCCGCTCCCGGACCAGCGGAAGGCAACGCCTGCCTGTCCCCAAACGAGCAGCTGCGGCCTCACAGAGCCAGCTGGGACAAGGCCTCTGGGCTACACGGGGTGGGGACCCACACCCCTCGCCCCGCTGCCGGCCCTCACTTGGGCCCCAGCCGCACAGCCGCGGTGGTGGTCTTTCTTATTTCCCACATTTCACCTCATGCCAGGCACAAAAGGGATTTCTGTTTAGATCATCTGCGTTTCTGGGAGGTTCCCCCCACCAAAGGACGGCAGAAGGGAGGAGGAGCAAACACAACAAAACCACTGCTCTGTGATTTTGTGACTAATCTCCCCGCTTTCTGTCATTTTAGTGCCTATAGGAGCGCAGCGGCCACGGCCGCCTGCGTGTGGCTGTGCGAGGGGATCCGTGGCGAGGCTGGAGGGGCTGGGGCTGGGACTGCTGCTTGGGAGGACGTGTGCCGGGCTATGGAAGGCTACCAGGGGCCTTCCTCAGGGCTCTTTAATGAGACTTCTTTGGAATTTTGATTAATGACTTTGGCATAGGAAGAGGGAGTACACTGAGGAAATTTGCTGACTGTGCAAAATGGAGAGACATTGTCAATACAGGAGGGGGCTGGGCTGTTGCACAGAATTAACAAGACAACCCTAAGCACCAGAGTAACGTAATTGGCATGAAGCTTAACAGTACGAAATGCAGGAACATGCATCTGGGGTCTGACCACAGGCACCGGAGCCGCAGGCAGCAGGAGGAGAAAGGCAGGAGCGCGCCAGCCGCACACAAGGCTCTCATCACCCTCGAGGACCAGCATGGCCCACGCCTCGGCCTGGCCCCAGGCTGCAGGAGCTCGCTGCTGCTGGGGGGTGAGGGACGCAGAGCTTTACTGGGAACAAATTCTGTAGATTCAAGAGAGCAGGCTGCAGGCACGCTGCTTGCAATGTACGGCTTCATTAGTGACGACTGCCTTGACTAGCAATGTGGCTAAAGCACTACTAGTGGTCAGCTGCAAATCTGTAACGGATCCCAATTTGCATCATCGACTTTCTAGTTTTACATATTCTATCCTGTAGACAGAAAGTAAACCTAAATGACATTGATTCTTCTTTTGTTATTTTATTTTAATTTTAAAAGATAGAAAGGTGTGAAGTTTCATTGAATTCGCCCTTACTGGAGCAGTCGAGAAGGCGATACCTTTTCACAGGCTGTTTCAGTCAGCTTGANTCTAGTTTTACGTATTCTATCCTGTAGACAGAAAGTAAACCTAAATGACATTGATTCTTCTTTTGTTATTTTATTTTAATTTTAAAAGATAGAAAGGTGTGAAGTTTCATTGAATTCGCCCTTACTGGAGCAGTCGAGAAGGCGATACCTTTTCACAGGCTGTTTCAGTCAGCTTGAATCCATGTTGCTGCTGGAGCCTGAATCCCTCTTCCTAGTCCCATTAGACAATGCCCATTCCTCATTGCTTTTCTCCTGATAAAAATGTCAGAATGAGAAATACAACATAAACAAAAGTGCTCTTGGTTTCACCCTTCTGTAAAGAACAAATGTAAATTAAAAAATCAAGTATTTGCGTGTCATGGAAGATAGAGATCACAACATGCCCCCTGCTTGTGCTAGGAGGTACGTGTGGAGCTGTGGTTTTCGGATGGATGGTGTGTCTGAACTGGGAAAGCCTGCAGTTAGGTCCGGGAGGCTGGTCTGAATTTGGAACCAACAGCCGAAGAGAAAGGCTGAAGGTGCCAGACCTGTTAACCTTGTGCTTCCAGGCATTTTCAGTGAGGGTCACCGAAGGGGCTCCGTCAGCCCTCAGAACACGTCCTTTGGTATAGCGTATATGGCAATCAGAAACCTCCCCCTAAGTATCTGTAACGACAGAAACACCAGCATAAGATATCTTGCTGTTTCCTTTTTCTCACGTACAGAGATAAATATAGATTCAGTGAGGGTGAGAGACAGTAAATTAAAATTCTACAAGAAAACGTTTCTTTGCAAGTTGTGCTGCTCATTGCTATGAGTAAACATTGAGAGCGCCCAATACCAAAGACAGGATACTGATCCAGACAGATGCGGGACCAGTTCAAGAGCTAGGGTTATTTGGGAAATTCAAAAGCTTCCCAGGGCTAAGACACGATTCATGGCCAAAGCAGGCGAAAGCCAGCAGCGACCCAGCCCTCCGAGGCGTGAGGAGTTTGGGCCGGCGCGCAGGGCCAGGTGCCATCGCCCGCCGCAGCAGCGCAGCACTCGAACGAGGATGCGGCAGAGCGGTGGATGTCCTGATGCACACATGCGGCAGCTTTCAGCTCTGTCCCTGCTATACTTTTATCTTACCTTTCATCATATAGCCAGTAAAAAGATAACTTGGTCTTTCACAGCTTGACCCGAATCTGCAAGACTGGCAGAACAAACATCTTCTGATTTCCTCTCTGAACAATTTGATATGCAGCTCGGAGAGAGTCTAAAAAAAGAACGCTTTCATCTTTGTTTCCTGAGGTCATTTTTTTTATCATATTCTACATTCATAGATAAAACCCCAGACGATTTTATTGGATTAAGAATGACCACAAACAACCCAGAGTGTCTCCCCATGACATTAATATGCTCGTAATTGATATATTCATCCTGTGTTCTTCGCATGAGGCTGAGATCACTGTACTTACTCTGCTGCAGACTGTCTCTTTATATCTATCTCCCTACCCGCATATGTGCACAGGTATATGTTTATCTCTAGTGGCAAAACCCAGCAGAACAACAAATCATACTTCTTATGAGGGAACAAATCCACTGTAGTACTACGTTCTCCAATTGCTTTCCCGCAGAAGTGGAGCGTGGCCCAGGCCCGAGTCACCAAGAGGATGCGAGACGAAGCAGTGCGCCCACCACGTCCCCACAGCGGGTACCGGCTGTGGAGCCTCTGCGGGAATGCAGCCGGGGGTGGTTTCAGCGCTAACCCAAATGTGCACGGGTATTAATATAAGCTGTTAACTGCTGTCCAGCGTGAGGTGTCTGTCAGCTCATTTTTGAAAAACCGACTGCTGTACCTAATTAAATGAGGAACTAGCACATAGCAGTGTATGTTTCTTGATGTATTTCTACTTTATTTTCAGAACTTTGAGAAAGTCCTGGTGCGCTTTCCTAACAGTACCAGACTCCCTGTCTACCCGCATGGTCCTGAATAGACAGCGACCCTCTGCCCGGCTAAAAATGTTGTGTCCAGCCCCCTCAGAATAACTAAATTACATACCTGAGGGAAAATTAAAACTTTGGAAAAAAAGAGAAAGTATGACAAAAGGGAGGAAAGTATGACAAAAAGTATGATAAAATCAGGATTAAAAGTTCTCGATTCAACTCTGCCAGGCAGGTGGTGGATGTAATTTTCATTTTAAATAGACTCTGGCTGTAGCTTTTATTCTACTATTTAAGAACAAGAATAATTACTATAGTAACCGCACAGCCTGATAGTACTCGCTGCCTGCAAGAGGAATCAACACTACAATTAGGCTCGGGGTGGAATAAGGAACTTCTTCTTACACGTGAGTGTGTCAATGTTTTGTTCGATATGTAGATTATTATCCCTACCTCAAGGAAGCAAAACTGGGAAAGTAAGTGTGGTTTTTAATCAGTAGCACATCTCGCAGGGTTTAAAAACAACCTTTTAAAAATACATTATTCCTGGGTTGCTTTGACATGGCCCAACTTAACGGCGCATACATCTTCTCGGTCATAACTTGGGGCGTAACACTTTGCAGTCAAACTTACCTTGCCTGAGCATTGTTCCTCCTCCCTTTGCTCCTGCCAGCACGGGGCTCTGCACACGTAGCGGGACAGGCACACAGTAACCGCGGGAGCTTTCAGCATCATGCAAATATACCACATGACAGAGAAACCTTCTTCGAAGGACCTGAGAGGAAGATCTTTCTCCGAAGCACATGTCGGTGTGATTTGCGCTTCGCGCCTCAATGAGGCGACAGGGTTTTCTCCAGGTTGAGAGGATAGCTAGTGCTTCTCCTCCGGCGTCAAGCCTACGGCTGAGGTCTGCATCCAGCCAGAGCTCCTCAGGGTGGACCAAAATGCTCGTGTTGACTGCAAGGAGTTTCTGGGTCATACCTTGTTCCCTCTAATGAGGGAAGGATTTGGGGTTTAATCGCAGTGCCTTCCCTTCCTCGTCAGCTGGAGAAACAAGGACTGCGAGGAGGGGAGGGGAAAGAGCTCCTTTCTGGCCTTTGCTGGTAATTGATAATGAAGTATGAGAATTTGTTTGCCCGCAACCTTGAACAGTGACTGCAAATGATCACCTAGAGATAGGCTTAGGTTGGGTTTTTTTTTTCTTGATCTTTTTTTACTCAGCAGTAATTTTCCTGGCTAACTCTGGCAGTTGAAATTACATTTGACTTGAAGTTCTTGGATCTCCGCTGTACTGAAAACCAAAGAAAATTAAAGGATAGTGAATTTTGCATAATTTCACTCATACTAAGAATTTCCAATTAGCAAGGCATAAATTGATCCTCTTTGCTTTAATATCTTGGGCTTTTTTCCCTTGCATACAGATAGCAGCTGAGTTTTAATTCATTTTAATTCTATTACCATACATAACCATCATGCACTGTGATAAGTATCTCTCCTGTACACAAATGCCTTTGAGAACTACCCATCAAGTACTTATTTAGCCTCATTGTCGATGGAAATAATAGCATTCGCCGTACGTGTTTATTTTGCCTCGTTTATAGAGGAAATTAAGTTTTTTACACAAACATACCAGTATTTCTTTTTCCACTGATATTGTCCCCAGCAAGGCTCCGCTTTCTAGGTTGCATTCCCTAAGGTTTTCTACATCTCTGCTAGCGTACCACTCAGCACATGTAACCAGATTTTTATTCTCAGCATTAGTGTGAAATATCATTAAAGTATGACAGAAAGTTTTACTGGAGTGAATGGGATTGCATTCTTGTAGGAAATGCAGCACATTTAAATCACGAGGTGGATGAAAATGCTGGCTTTTAGAAAAGAAATGCTAAGTTGCTACATATAAACACGTGTGCTGCATTATATATGCTATATAGTGTTAAAAAGAATAAAAGATTTTTATTGTTATTTTCCAGCTCCTCATGAGAGCCTTTTTAGCTCTCTTGCAGAAAAATTATGCAAGCTAAACCAAAGTACACAAAAACCCTCTGGTGCGAGTGGATATTTTTTACAATAGAAATAAATCTACTGCAGTGGATCATCATTACAGACTAATGATAAAAACATGACCAGATTTCTCAGGGTGGAGGACATTCTTACTGTGACGTGCACTCGGAGTTCATCAGGCTGTAGGAGGACAGCAGACAAAGGTGCGATAAGTGGGATTTACGCTGTTTCTCGTGACTGAAACTGTAGAAATGGTCCTGAGCCGTGCCAGAGGCCCCGTGGGGTCCAAGTGGGGGTCCCGGCACTGACCGGCCATCGTCACTGATTGGGCTATCCGCTAACATCTCCTTGAGACACTGCCACGTCCAGCTGAGACCGGACATAAATCAAGTTTCTGAACAGCAGTGGAGCACCAGAAGATGGCCAGCCACCGCACGTCCCCTGTGGGGACAAGCATCATCCAGCACAGCTGGGAAGGTGCTGGCCTGGGGGGAAGGGAAGTCCTCAGTCTTTCTAAGCAGGT
The DNA here is from genome assembly GCA_013398225.1 of Steatornis caripensis. Lineage (NCBI taxonomy): Eukaryota > Metazoa > Chordata > Aves > Caprimulgiformes > Steatornithidae > Steatornis > Steatornis caripensis. The sequence goes on from VZSC01004241.1 coordinate 73,222, forward strand.
GAAAACTGACGGGCTGCTCCTCCATCTGCCTTGCCACAGTCATTTGGTGGCTTTTCAGGTGATGCTGCTCCCATCTTGGAAGTCCCCGCTGATTTCTTGCAGCCAGGCAGGACGACATGAGTGGCATGCACGGTCCTGTGTGGCGTTAAGGAAGGAGGGATGCTTTAGAAGAAAATATTGTTTTCATTTACTAATGCATTCCACCCACATCCAGCAAAGTTCATGTCTGTATTCAGGCAGATTGTCACCGGTCTTCACGATTAATACCTTGCAATCACGGCACTAGCCTTTCCTAGCTGCCAAAGGAGCTGATGACAGCAAATTAGTTAATTATAGATCTAATTAAAATATTAATATCTTCCCTGTCGGTAGTGGATGCACTGGTGTTCCATCTTCACCGTTATTGCCCCTGAGCCATGTGCAGCCACAGGCGGCACCTCCGAGGTCTGCGGCAGAAGGGCTCGGCCAGGGACACGCCGGAGCGGACTGTGTGTTGTGCCTTCTGGGAAAGAACATTTTTCCCACGGAAATTTGCGGCTTGGGCGGTGACATGAAAAATGCATCTCTGCGATTTGGGCTCAGGCGGCAAAAGTCTTAACAAATGAAAGTAGAGTCCAGTTGTACCTGAAATAACACCTATAAACACTTAAATGCAGCCAAAGAAAGGTAGCATGAACACAAATCCTCAGAGCAGGTACAAACCCACCCAGCAGGAGGGTATAATTCAGCTAGCGTCTTCTGCACACGCAAACGGGGCAGACTGGGCAATCTGAACGTTTTCTTTTCTGGAGACCAAACCCGTTAGGCTTTACACCCGCGGTGTAACTTTTGCTCAGCTTTTTCTCTGTGTTGTCAGTAAGGGAAGGGGGTGCAGCATAGGTGAGAATGAAACACGCCATTCTTGCAATGTGTGGTTTTACTTCTGTTGTTTCCCTACCCACTCTCCCTGGCTTCTGAAGCAGGACACATCTTTTTTTCCCCCTTTCCATTTAAAATGTAAAAGTTTGAGAAGTTTTTTCCTGCAAATAATTAAGCATGTTCAGGCATTCCTGGGTCTTCACCTCTTGTCACAGAAAAAACAAAATGGAAAATATAACCATATGGATGAGGCAGTAATAACAGGATAAAATACTGTTGACCTCTTATCACTTTCACTTGAAATTAGCATTTTTTTTTTTCTCATTTGATGCACTGTCATTACCGGGTATGTGTGTGGTTTAGTATTTTTATTAATAAACATGGTAATTTAACAACCAGGTTAATGGCAGTTTTAATGAGAAAGAATATTAATTGGACGGGCTGGGGGATCTTTGGGTGGCTGCGGTTTTTTCCTTAGAATCTCACTCACCCTGTCCTCGAAAATACACAGCATATGTGCCAAGGGTTGGGGGTTTGTTTAAATGTTGACAGTTAATGCACACAGCTTGTACTATTTTGTTTCATTTCACAGAGCCTTTTGCACGAATGTGGATTCATGCCACCCCAGCCATGGGATTTACAGATTGCTAAATCTTAAAAGGTTTGCATAAACAGGCATCTTGCTATTGATAAGACAGACAATGTGACCATCTGTCTTTCTTCTGCAGCCAAATGAAAATGACATAAAGTATGGGCCTTGTCATTTAAAAACTAGTAATTTCACAGCTCTTGTTAGCATTAATCTGAGCTCTCGTGCTGCACTGTTCTGCTCGGCAGGCAGTTGCTCTCCCAGCGCGGGCGCACCGAGCCCTGGCATGGCCATGCCCTGACCGTGCCTGGAGAAAGGCGTAGATGTAAGGGCTCCGTCCCCTCGGCTGTCCCCAGAGAAGCGCACCGGCGCAGGGGCTCTGTCCCCTTGGCTGTCCCGCCGGGCAGCGCGGACCGTGCCACCCTCTCCTCTCTCCTCCGCCTCCCCCAGACGACCATTGCTCAGCAAATTTCTCCCACCAGTGCTAAGAGCGTCTCCAAAATGCTCCAGAAAAGAGATGGCTCAGAGCAAGGTGGAGCACAGCATGCGGCGGGGATCGATTGGAACGTGTGTTTTGACTAAAGGCTGAAGGTCAGGCTACATCTGTCCCCGTCGTTTTCCTCCTGCTCCGCAGACAACTTCTCTGCTCATTAGCCATCTTGCTCCNGTGCCTGGAGAAAGGCGTAGATGTAAGGGCTCCGTCCCCTCGGCTGTCCCCAGAGAAGCGCACCGGCGCAGGGGCTCTGTCCCCTTGGCTGTCCCGCCGGGCAGCGCGGACCGTGCCACCCTCTCCTCTCTCCTCCGCCTCCCCCAGACGACCATTGCTCAGCAAATTTCTCCCACCAGTGCTAAGAGCGTCTCCAAAATGCTCCAGAAAAGAGATGGCTCAGAGCAAGGTGGAGCACAGCATGCGGCGGGGATCGATTGGAACGTGTGTTTTGACTAAAGGCTGAAGGTCAGGCTACATCTGTCCCCGTCGTTTTCCTCCTGCTCCGCAGACAACTTCTCTGCTCATTAGCCATCTTGCTCCGCGCGCTCATTTTCGACAACACGTGCTAATTGCGCTGGCTGCCATTCAAGAGCAGATCAGCTTGGCCAGGAGGACAACGCTGATCGCTGGGAGGCACAAGCCCCAGCCTGGTTTTCCACTCGCTGAGCCAGCAACCACCCCGTTTCACCCCAGAAACCTTTACATTCAGAAGGCAAATAAAAGCCAACAAACCAAAAATACACACACACTCCCCCCACACATCCCCTCAAGNGAGGACAACGCTGATCGCTGGGAGGCACAAGCCCCAGCCTGGTTTTCCACTCGCTGAGCCAGCAACCACCCCGTTTCACCCCAGAAACCTTTACATTCAGAAGGCAAATAAACGCAAACAAACCAAAAATACACACACACTCCCCCCACACATCCCCTCAAGCCGATTTATGGAGTGGTTTGTACTTAAGAGACACTGAGCAGACAGCAGCAAGTCAGATTTGCCATGGAGATACTCTGGCAGAAAACAGGTTTTCTCCAGTGGAATGGGAAATCACCAACTCTTTAAACCAGTTTGCAAAATGAGGAGATTTATGGTGATGGTGTGATAACAATCTACGTTTGTAATGTATAGCAGTTTTTACAATATTGTCTTAATGCTGCCACCAGAACATCACAGGCGATTACGATGTTTCAGGCTTTCCATAAATCTTGCACAGCTAATAAAGCGAAACTCAACATTTACCGCATGCACAGCAACTCCAAGCCTGCCTCCGAATTGGTAAGGAGTGGTTTATTCCCCATGTATTGCGGTGCACATGCAATACCAAGGTCCTGTGTCTAGACTCCCTGCCACCACACGGGGACACGGGAAGACCATTCCCCGTCCTCTCCCTCAGTATTGGGCAATCTACGTGTTTTGACACGTGATTGCAGTCGGCGCGCTGTGCTGACAGGTTAGCTGAACACCAACTGCATCATTGCATGAGACGGCAGGAGTCTTCAGATTGTAGTAATAATGACAGCAGAGCTTGCTACAGGTCCCCTCTCATTCAGACCCATGTTATCGGTGCTGGGGCTGGCCAAGGATGCGTGGGTCCCAGGTGAGTCCAACGCCTACGCGTACCGAGCGCCTGCAGCCCCTGTGCATTTAAGGGAGAGTTACAGGATCTGGGAGGCAAGACCCCATCAAATTATTGTTAGCCCCAGCTCCAAACGTTGGGAGCAACTCACGAGAGCAGGGCATGAGGCTGCAGCTTGCTTTGACACTGCGTGCACCAGGCACTCCCTTCCAGACACCTGATCTATATCTCTAAAAACAGCCTCAAACAGTTTGCTGACTCGTCTTTTATCTCACAGAGAAAACATAGCACACTGGTTTACTTGCTGTACCCCACGGGGGGCCAGTTAGTGATTTATTCAGCAGCTTTGGTTGCATTACTCACAAAGACGAGGTGCTCATCCCTGGCACCGTGCCCCGTGAGTGCCGGGCACTGCCCGCAGCCTCCTGCCGCAGCGAGTCCCGCTGTCCCTGGGAGGGACACAGGGTTTCTAAAACACCCTCGCCCAGGCCAGCGAGACTCTGTGTTTTGGCCAACCAGCGCCAGGACGGGGAGGCTAGCACCGTGCTCGCCAGGTGTGCCGTGCTCTTTGGGATGCTCGCCAAGCTCGGTGTGCCTGACAGCCCTTCAGAGGCACATTTTCAGCTTCAGTGCTGATGCTTTCCTTCTGAAGTCCTAACTAAATCTGATTTTCCTGTTTTAAAATGGAGATGTAACTTCTTGCTGGCAGACTCCAGTCTCCCCACAGCTTCTAGTACGAAATTCCTTTGTGCTGAAAATCCTTACTGTAGCAGCTTTAAAAAGCTGTAACCAGTGTGCAGGCGATTACATCTTTGGATAAACAAGAGTAAGCAAGTGGAGCGCATGGATTTCTACACATACAGTAAAATAAGTACATGAATAAATACAGATGCTTTGAATATGAAAAAAGTATTAAAAATGTAGTAAGATTCACAAATGAAATATTAAATAAAAGCATTTATCTTTGAACTCCATCTGTTTCCCGAACTGAGGCGCTGTCATCACTTTGCGGCACGGAGAACAAATTCAGGCAGAGCACGCACCGTTCCTCTAAAGCCGGCATCTTTGCCGTGGTCCTGGCACTGTGCTGCCGCCTTCCTTCACGTTTCAGCCCAACGATCAGAAGACGCAGTCTAGAAAAGGAATCTCTTAGTTTAACATCCCCAGCACTCTGAAGATTGACCCACGTCTTCCATTTCTGTGCACAGCGCCTGAGGCCACCTGCCATGCCAAGGGCTGGGGGGGAGCAGAGGAAATCACAAACTCTTCTCTTCTTGATAAGGCCTGGAAACAAAATTGGTGGGGCCAGAAAGAGAAGAAGCAAAAGGGAGAGCGGCTGTCAGCTGGCGGTTAGGTCATCCGCAGCGATGGAGAGAAAGGATGCAGGTGTCTCNCATCTGTTTCCCGAACTGAGGCGCTGTCATCACTTTGTGGCGCGGAGAACAAATTCAGGCAGAGCACGCACCGTTCCTCTAAAGCCGGCATCTTTGCCGTGGTCCTGGCACTGTGCTGCCGCCTTCCTTCACGTTTCAGCCCAACGATCAGAAGACGCAGTCTAGAAAAGGAATCCCTTAGTTTAACATCCCCAGCACTCTGAAGATTGACCCACGTCTTCCATTTCTGTGCACAGCGCCTGAGGCCACCTGCCATGCCAAGGGCTGGGGGGGAGCAGAGGAAATCACAAACTCTTCTCTTCTTGATAAGGCCTGGAAACAAAATTGGTGGGGCCAGAAAGAGAAGAAGCAAAAGGGAGAGTGGCTGTCAGCTGGCGGTTAGGTCATCCGCAGCGATGGAGAGAAAGGATGCAGGTGTCTCCGGCTCCCAGGCTGCGGTGGCTTTCCCCAGCTTCAAAGCCTCGCGCTCTGCTAGCATGAGCTGTGCGCAGAGTAATCCCAGGATCCCAGCACGGCGGGGGCTGGCAGGGCCCCCTGGAGATCCCCAGTCCAACCCCCCCCAAAGCAGGTGCCCCCAGCACAGGGGGCACAGGGACGCGTCCAGGCGGGGTTGAATCTCTCCGCACAAGGAGACTCCACAGCCTCTCTGGGCAGCCTGGGCCAGGGCTCGGGCACCCTCAAGGCAAACAAGTTCTCCCTCACGTTCGGGGGGAACTGCCCGGGCTCCAGTTTGGGCCCGGTGCCCCTTCCTGGCCGCAAGGGCACATTGTGAACACTGCAGAGGACTTGGAAGACATCCAGTCACACCGTGATACCTGCCTCTCCACGCCAAGGCTCTATGAAGGTTTCAGTGTTTGAAGGCACCTGCTGCCCTACGTGTCTTTGCCTCTTCACAAGTGCTTACTTTTTCACTCTGTAGTTCGTGTCTTTATGGCATCCCACTTTGTGTTTCTCCTCCGCTGGTTTCAGTCAGGTGTTAGAAGCGGCCGTGTCATACGATGTGTTTCCCTTAGCTGATTTTTAAAAGTAATATATGACTTTAATTGCCTAACTCATGCCAAATGGCATAAGACTAAAGGCTGTTATGAATGCAATCAACTGGAATAGTTTATTTCAGCCTTTTTTTAATCTTCCACTTTTAACCTGTTGTCTTCCCTCTTGTAAAAGCAAGTGGTAAATTATATTAACAAAAAGCCGTACGGCACCACAAAGGTGAGAGAAGCGCTGTCTCCATCCTGGCCACTTTCCAAACAACCGGGCCCTGTTAACTGCGCTAGGTCTGATTTTTTTGAAAGTGAGGGCTTATGCAAACTTTTCTGACAGTAAGTTGTGATCTGGGAGGGTAAAGGGAGGACAGGAGAAAGTCTGAAACCTATAAAAGTATTTTCATATACCACACGCAATGTCTTAAATGCTTGGGAAAGGGGTGGTGTGTGGGCCAAGCTCCTTGTTCAAAGCCAGCGGGGTGGCACATGTCCGTTTTTCACCCTGAAAAAGAGAGTCGTGTGGCAAAAACCCCTCCAGAGCCTGCGAGCCGGCACCAAGAACAGCAAAGCAGGATCCAGTGCTAGACCAGAGTCCCTGCAAAAACAGGCAAAAGGGGCACAGGGGAGGGGGCCCTGACACCCGGGGCGGGTAGGGACACGCCATGTCGTCCANAGCCGGCACCAAGAACAGCAACACAGGATCCAGTGCTAGACCAGAGTCCCTGCAAAAACAGGCAAAAGGGGCACAGGGGAGGGGGCCCTGACACCCGGGGCGGGTAGGGACACGCCATGTCGTCCACACCACAACTATACGGAAAGTCAAAAGCGTTAACGGTGGCGTTATTTTCTGCCCATAAACCAATGAGGTTGGTTTAAATAAGTGTGGAGGGGCAAAGACACACATTTTTAACTCCTGAATAGATTTCTCTGCTCTGGGGAAAACTCTCCAGGGCTGCGCTGATCGAACCTGGGAGCGTTGTGGCAGTGTCAGGGAAAAACCCCAAACCTCTGCAAGGGCCAACACAGGCAGGAGTTGGCTGCTTTTCCAGGGCTTCTCCTGCAGCGGGGCCCCGGGCGGCGCGCAGACGAGGGGCATCGCCCAGGTACTCTGGGCAGCCACCGGTCATTTTCAGACAACCAACGCAGGAAATGCCCGTTCGTCGCCACAGTCTCTGCAGTCCCCGGACTCGGCGCTGACGGGAGAGCGTGATGGAAACCATGGGCACGAACGCACGCGCCGTGCGAGGAGCCCTTGAGTGCGGCAGCACGGGAGATGCCTGTAATCGGGTAATCTGTCAGGTTTTACGTTACAGGCCAATCTTTCTTTTTCGTCGTGGAAGGTTTTTGCTGACTTTTTGCTATGAATCAAAGCAAGAGAAAATGATTTAATCAAAGAGTAAATGTACAAAGTCTTCTGAATTCACCCAAAGCGAAGCAGATCTGTTTCGCTTCAACGTAAACCAGGTTTTCTTGTTTGACTGCAGAGCTGAAAAAACTGCTGCTTGCTCAAAACTGTTTTAAATCTGTTTCTGTTTTCCACCTCTGTTGAAGGCTGCCTCCACAGCCCCCTACACATCTCCCAGGCAACCCGACCATCCGAAAGGAAATACGGAGACAGAAGCTGACTTCTCCAGGATGCACTTACACTAGTCCACAAATAAGCAACCGCTTTTCTTCTTTCAGGTGGCAATCCCACACTCAGCATTCGGCGCGTCTTCCCAGCCCGAGCCTCCCCACGCAATCCAGCCCCGGAGAATCGGCGGGCGACCTCCTGACGGCGCAGACCGACCCACCGCCACATCACGAGGCTGCGGAGATGCACGAGCGCTTTGCCAGCAGATGCACTAGAAATCTTCGCAGCAACAGAAACTCTTTTGGATGCATTAAAAAGACACGAGAAGAAAAGGCAACTGTTGAAAAGAAGTTGGCTTTCTTTTTAGCAGGTTCAAACGGGGCTTTCTCAGAAATCCGCATTTTAATCCAATACAGGATCCCCTTCAAAGCTTGGCATTCTCTTGAGCTACGTTATCAAAGCAAACTCACAATTTCAGCTGATCGGAAGGCAAAAAAGAAGCTTGAAGTGAAACGCCCAGAAAATTAGATTAATCAGAGTTGATAAGAATCGAGTGAGACAATTCTGCAGTGTGAACATGACTGAAAATTGTAAGATAACTGATAAAGTATTCCAATGACAATATCTGATTAAAATAAACCAGTTATTATTTTCACAATAATTTGTTTAGCAGTGACACACTATGCTCTGAATGAGAAAAGACAAAAGCATCTTTGTGATCTAAGTACTTTAAAAAATCCTATTAACGTAACAATTTGATGCAACTGTTTTTGAGGTGCCCCTGTTTAGAGCCCTCATCCCTATGACAACAGAACTTTTTTCAAATGCTTCGATTATTTTGGGGCAGAAAATCTTTTGAAGGAGATGTCCTGGTATGATATGCAAAAATTTCGAGAATAATTTAAGAGAAAAATAAAGTTCAGAAAAATCCTCTAAAAATAGGCCTGAGCCTGGAACGCAAATGCGGAAGATTCCTTCAAGTCTCCGTTACAAAACACAGCAGCGTGATGTCCCAAAAATCTAGTTTTAGCAAAACATCGTGTGAAAACGCAGCTTTGGGCATTGCCCGACAGTAAATAACGTGGCCTGCTCGGGGGGCACCTGCTCCGGCAGGGGGTGGGCTGGGGGGTCTCCGGGGGGCCCCGACGGCCCCTGCCAGCCCGTGGTGCTGTGCCTTCCCTGTCTCTCGAGCACGTGCAAATTAAAGACGCCTAGATTCCCAACATTTTCTATTCTTTTCGTTTTTCACTTCCTTGGATAGATACTCCACCGGAAATCTAAAATGTGTTGATTTAACACTTTATTTTGAGGGCTTCTGAAGTAAAAGTTCAGTTTTCAGTTAGGGATTAATCCCGTCGACTCCCTTTTCCAGAAAGACAGAAGAAAAGGCCAAAGCAACAAAATGCAATTTCCAGCCCTTCAAGTACAAATCCTAAAGCTCGTCAGCTTCCGAAAGCGGCACCGTAAAATATAATTTACTACCGAAGAAAATTAGGGTAAACTAGCCATAGACCACCGGCATGCTGAGCAAGGCTCAGCGCGGGATTTAAATGACAGCTAGCCTGGGATAAGAGATAACTTGCGCTATTTTTCGTGTGTGTTTCTGCACGGACCAGCCTTTAGGAACAGCCTCCCCTGTGGCAGAGGCCACGCGCACAGCACCAGCCGGACGAGGGCTGTGTCCGCCAGCAGCCGGACCCCCTCGGGAGGGCTGTGCAGCGCGAGGGTTTCCAGCAACAGCGCCGGCAGCAGGGGCGAAGGCAGCGAGCCCGGCCGGTCCTGCTCTGACTCCAGCTGAGAAGCGGCTGATGCTCCTCGCGCTGCTGTGACCTGCCTCGCCTTAGCTCTCGCGTTCACAGGTGACAGCGCAGACGCTGGTGTCTTAATTTTATTCCTGAAGCAGTCACTTTCACAGCACCGAAGATGATCAGAACGTATAGCCTTCCTGTGAAATGTCTTTCCTCTCCTCGTGACCTTTTCCGCAAATCAACTGTCATTAATTACCCTGAGTTATGTTATGATACGATCGTTATTTGACGTCTTTAGGTTCGTTTCACCAACTAACAGCGAAGGGCAGTTGAGCTGTTTGCAGCTGAGTATGGTGCGGCACCGTGACACGCGTGAGAGAGGGCGTGGGGGGCAAGCGACGGAGGGGTGTCAAGCAGTACGTGATCCGTGGTTTTGCGTTCAGATTGGGAGGTTGAATCCATAAGAATTCAACATGTTTTATTTGTTCTTCAAAGTAGAGGAAGACTTGTGGAGAAAAAAGGTGAGATGATGTGTGAAAATGCCCGTGAAATGGCCAGGGAAATACCAGAACACACCAGGGGAAACTCTCCAAGAAAATAAAACAATCTTTATGTGCGTGTTAAAACGTGGTGCTTTTATTACACAGGCTTAGGAGTGCTTTTGGAGCTGTGTTTGGAAACAGAAATGCAAAAACCGTCAGAGTTGGCCGTGCAAACCCGAAGCGGCAGAGGCAGAGCCCGCTGCCGGGTCAGCGCGGTTCCGGCCGGGTACCGCCTGCAGCAGAACCCTCTGCAGCTCTCGAGGCAGAAGCCCTCTGTTTCCCGAGGTGTTTTACAGCTTTAACTGCCGTTTGGGCGGATGACTAGATGCAGGGCGTAACTGCCCTTTGACTCCTCTCTTGCACCTCCTGTATTCTGAACAGTTTGGCTTGGAAAAGGATGAGCCTTCTCCTCCTCGTGCGCGGGCCTGTGGCTCTTGGGGCACCTGGCCGCTTCTGTTTCCTGAATAATTCACAGAGAGTGCCCGACAATGTCAAATTCAAATGCAGGGAGCTAGGCTGTTGCTTATAAGAGGCTCTTGTAGGCAAACATCTAATTACCCAGGGTGAATCTGAAATAATGCAGAAAACAGTTTCTCAGGTTCTTACAGAAGCTCACACCCTCCGAGCACACGATTGCGGGCTCTAGTCCCGGATGAGAAACCGAAGGGAGAGGAGAGTGTCGTCTGGTACGGGCTGCCCTGGGGAGCGAGGGAGGAGAGGGCAGCTGAGCGACAGCGGGCAGGGACAGGGGACGGGGACGGGGACAGGGGACAGCCACAGCAGCGCCCCGTCCCCGCACCTCCGCTCCGTGCGCTGCACAGCCTGGGCGAGCGTCCGGGCAGCAGCGTCACCCGCATTCCTCCTCGCCGCGTGCACCCAGTGAGCACCAGCATCTCTAAAATCCTGGTGGTTTCACTGCGGTTTTGGGAGACAGACCCGAGGGAATCCCCGTTGCAAGCTGAAGGACCAGCACTGCGTATTCACTTTTGCCAGATTAGGCTGATTGACGACACGCTTTAGTGAAGTGTGTTGCTATGGTGAGACCAGCTTCAAGGACGTCTGGTAAAAAGAAAAAAAAAGCAGAAGAGTAATTTGGTAACTTGTCCAAACCAGATCAATGAGAAACCGATTTCTAGTGGCGCACGATTTTTTCACCAGTTTTCTCTTAGCTGAATTAAGAGCAGCCCGAGCTGGGTGAGCAGAGACGAAGCCCTTCGTGGATTGCAGCGGCGGAAACGCAATGCTTGTGCATCAGGGGTCAGTAACGGGGCGACGCTAAACGGCGACAGATTGTGCTGTTAGGAAAAATCAAACCGTGAGGATCCTCCCTCGCGGCTTTGGCGTTTCTGCCGCCAGCAGCCGCCCGGCGCCGTGGCCTGCCCGGTGGGGCTGGGGTCCACCCCGCTGCGGCAGCAACTGCCCTGGCAGGGCACGGCCGCCCCTCCAGCCGGCGGGCAGCCGGGGCTGCGGGGAGCGCACGGCGATGCTGCAGATTAAGCCATTTCCTTTATCTTCCTCTCCAAGGCTCCTTAATTAACTTTTCTATTGTGTACCTTGATTAGATGATTATTTTCCTGCCTCTAGGCTACTTCTCCCACTTTATAACCTCCTCAAAATGCAGTTGCGTAGCTTTCTAAGTCATATAGCATAATAAAAATTAGTTTTAACAGCTTCTTTCAAGATTTATAGCAACTATCTTGCCACACGTGACATCAGCAGAGGTTTTCCTTTGTTTTTATAAGACAGATTTGCGGTCAGGTCTTGCTGCGACCAGACACCCTTCTTGTCCCTGTGTGGACAGACAGGCTCAGCAGCCCCGTCCGGGGGCCAGGATGGGATAGGTAACGGGATCAATCCTGCCTCGCTGTCCCCCTTCCTTGAGTGCCGCGGCCTTTGCTTCCACTCGGCAGCAGGTGTTCGGCTCCAGGTGCGTTTATGTGTCGGCACCCACAGAAGGCCGTAACGAGGAAAGGATTGATAGCTGCGGTTAAACAGAGCTTCGGCCTCGTGACGTACGGAGCCGTAGCACAGCTGTCACGACCGTGACGTACGACCGATTCCTCACAGAGGGTGTGGAGGTCTCCTTATCCCAAATCCAAATCATCCCTTCCTGCTCTTCCTCCCAGAGCTGTGGCTCAGCTTTCTCAAGCTAGTAAAAAGTGTTCCTGTTGCTACAGGTTTTGGAAGGAAAAAAAAGTGTTCTCAACTACTGTTTGTTCTGGAGGAGGAGGAAGAGGAGGAGGAGGAGGCCAGCCTCCGGCACCGAGGGACCCAGCCGAAGGACCTGAGGAAGAGGTGTCTCCAGGGTGATGGGTAAAGCTCAACGTCACAGCGCAAATAAAGCCAAGCAGAGAAATAAGGAGCACGGAGCCGTCAGGCGGCGCCCCTACTGTGACCCAAATAAGCTTGAACTATTTTTCTTTTTTTTTTAATCTTAACTCCATTTCTTTGTTTTCCTTTCAGTTATTTACAAGTTCCTAGAAGGCACTGTCAAGCCTGAAAGTGATTGATGTCTATTTGTTGGCTCTGGGGAGCAGAAAGGCCAATTTTCGCAGCTCAAGAGCCGACACGAAGGCTCTCGCTGCTCGCGCTCTGGCCCCAAAAGCCGCCAGCCCTTGTTCTTCATCGCTTCCCGCCTGCTGCCCGCTGCCCCCCGGCTCGCGCAATAACGTCGGTGTAAATCGTTCCAAACGTGGTCAGGTCCCAAACACTCTTCTGTGGTTTGGAGCCCAGGAGTTGCGTTTTAGCGAACGAGGACGCTTTAAAGACTCGGGGAAACGTGGGTGTAACCAATAAACGGAGTCGAAATAACAAACAGACATTTACGCAGCAAAACTTTTTGCAATGTGCTTGCCTTGTTTATTCAGTGATTCTTCGCGGGAGACTGCAGCCTCTCTTCCCAGCGCCGCTGGGGACCCAACGTCTGCCGTGACTTCGATGGGGCCGATAGCAGCAATGTGGCGCTGCCGTTAGGCCAGTCCTATTCGTCTTCCGATGTGTGCCGGCTTTTTTTAGCAGGTATTTACGCGACTCTCCGATTCAGTGTTCGAACTTCCAGCAGAACTTTGCCACGTGATCAAACTAATTATAAAGGTCAAGGCATTTCCAGCATTAAAGAGCAAATGTAAAGGTCCTCTTCTGCCTGTCACCGCTGTCAGGTAGAGGTCACAGCTCTGCCAAGCGGATGCCGAGATTTCAATGAAAGTGGTGCAGCGTCGGTACGGCTGGGCTGAGGCATCTTCCCAGTGCGGATGGGGGGAAAAAAAAAGAAAGCAAGCAAGCGAAAGAAAGTCCCCAATCCCCGTAATAGTTTCCTTGATGGCTTTCGCTGTGCTGCAGACTTGACTCGCCGCTCACACCATTAACAGCCTGGTTTAAGCTACGCAGGGAGCAGCGCTCAGTCATGGCTTTGGGGTATTTCTGTTATTAACGCTTACTCTTTTGCTGTCATCGAGACTTCCGTAATAGTCATATCCTTGACCAACTAATTTGGAAAGGTCAAGCCCAAACTCAGACACACTCATTAAGGCTTTATTGGCTATACGCTCAGAGAAAAGACCAGGACAAAGCCAAAGAATTTCTCTTGAGTGTGGGCGCTTGCATGCTTCGGTTCAAGCAGCCTCACTCCTAGAGGCATTTGTTCTCTCCCAGCAATGTATGCAATTTCATCAGGTAAAATTGAAAATCCTACTGATGCATTTGCTACCTTGACAATGTAATTTCTCACTGTTTGACCACAAATTCCACTTAATTCATCCTGGGCTCAGGATGGCATGTAGCACACCACAGCAGGGGCTGTTTCCAAGTGTGCCCTTAATACTTTTCCCCCTTGCCCTGATGAAGAGCTCCATTTTTCCATATTGCCTTTCCCGCTTTCTTGCATAGCAGAACCATTAAATTGGGGGGGATCTGCCCCTGTTTGACCCGAGGCTGCCCTGGCCCTCCAAGTGTAACGGGGACGCTGCTCCGGGCCCTCAGCCTGTTGCCCACGGGGTTTGTTCAGCGGCTGCAGGGTTTCGCAAGGCTTGCCCAGCTCCTGGAGCGGCGAGAGCTGCACCGAGGCTCAGGGCTGCATCTCCTGACGCCTCCCGGGGTACCGGGGTCCCCGCGGTTCACGTGGCTGCGTGAAGCTGCCCAACGANGTTTTTCCATATTCCCTTTCCCGCTTTCTTGCATAGCGGAACCATTAAATTGGGGGGGATCTGCCCCTGTTTAACCCGAGGCTGCCCTGGCCCTCCAAGTGTAACGGGGACGCTGCTCCGGGCCCTCAGCCTGTTGCCCACGGGGTTTGTTCAGCGGCTGCAGGGTTTCGCAAGGCTTGCCCAGCTCCTGGAGCGGCGAGAGCTGCACCGAGGCTCAGGGCTGCATCTCCTGACGCCTCCCGGGGTACCGGGGTCCCCGCGGTTCACGTGGCTGCGTGAAGCTGCCCAACGACGGTGGGTTTCAGGTACAACACCGTGAAGGCACCTAAGTGTCTTAAAAATTCAAGTGATGAATACTTCAAAGTTTATTTGAAGAAATATTAGAAATTGGTGGAGTTAAACAGATGCAAAACCTGGGGAGCTCCTATGAGAAATGGTGGAGGCTGTGAGGAGAAATTAAATACATTCTTTTAAATATAGTATCTGCTCTTAAACAATGCATAATTCAGTCAGTTGGAGCTTATATGCCATGCTACAATGATTCCCATCACGGGCTCCGTTTTCCCGTCGGCTCCCCCCCACCCCACACGGTCCCCCCGCTCTCGGCAGTGCGGGTCTACCCGCTTCGGCACCTTCCCGACCAGCTTCCCCGCTCCCATGCCGGCCAGCCGGCACTTCCCTCCCGGCAGAGCACCCCACCCGTGCCACGGGCGCTCCTCCCTGGGCACGCCTGCCCAGCCCCGCACGCCTCTCCTCGCCCCCGCTGCCCCCTCTCAGCTGCCAGCCCCCGGGCTGAGCCGGCCCTGGGAACGTCCCGGGCGGCACCCGGGGTTGGGAGGGGACAAATTCCCATGGCAAAAACTTTCTGGGAGAAGAACATTTTTCCTCCCAACAACAGAGAGATCCGAATGAGAGCAAGCACGTACGACCCCTCTAACTTCTGTCCTTATTTATCGCTGTCATTTTACACGGTTGCACACACTTCCTTCAGTCTTTTCCTTTACACCAAGTGTCTAACGCAAATCAACACCTTGTCCTGAAGATGTGAAATAGCAAGGCTGCTTGCTAGCTAGGAGCGTGAAACGCAGTGTGCCACAAACAACAAAGTGAGCACAACAACGGAACTGCAATTTTAAAAATGGTAAAACCGAAACAGCTGATATTTGTTCAGAATATGAAGATAAGAGCTGCTGAATGAAGGTGTTCAAGTTCAGGAGCACGGCTTGGAAGCGGGAGCCGCTTCAGAAAACCAGTGTGAGATAGACAGACAGCAAAATCCTGGAATGAAAATCTGCAAGCTGCAGATCTTGGAAAACGCATCTCAAATTCAGTAAGTGATCCGGGTTTCCACCAAGCGCTCTGATTCCTCCACTTAGGGATAATAACACACATTGTTCTCGGAAAGCAAGGTATCAGCAGCATAAACCAAATAAGTAAGAGACGCTTCTTAGGCATCATGAGGCCCCCGAGACAAAACGAGGTGCGTTATTTTTTATCATGAGATACTCCTGAGAGTTAGGCAGTCAGCTGTTTTTTAATCCAGACATTGCAGACCCAAAGGAATTTTGTTTGAGTGTGACAGGGAGCGGGAAAGGTTTCTGTCTCATGAAAATTCATTGGAAATTACATTAGTAGTGCTGGGAAGGCAACAGCGTGAAGTAAGAGTGGATGCGCTGCCTCATCCGTGTGTATCCATCCCATTTACTGAAGTCTCGGTCTGCACCGTACTAATGGTCCTAACCAAGAGGCCACAGTACAGCGAGGAGGCAGTGACCTACACAGCAGTTACGCACGGGCCAGAGTGCTGCTGCTGCTGCGTACCCCGTGGCTGCGGGATGGGCTCCCGCGGCTAATCCCGGCAGAGGAGCCTGCAGCAGCTCCCACTGGCACCGGCGCCTAGACCGGCCAGCCGGCCGTGGCTTTATCTGGCAGCGAAGCAGCATGTTCTCATGTGTGCATCCCTTTGGCTGACAGTAGAGACGATGGACGGGCTTGTTTTCTCCTAGGAAAATCCTACTAGAGCTCTACAGACTAAAACGCCGAGGCACTTCTCCATGGATGGGACCTCGCAGCCTACCACGCCCGGGTGGGACGTCTGTCCGACGCTGCGACACTCACGGTGCCGGCATCGGAAGGGATGGCGGATGACCGTACCGTCTGCTCTTCCCTGTAGCGTTAGCTCCAATGAATAGCATCTTAAGCCATACGTGATGGAGTCTGAGGGCCTTTACCAACACCACCCTAACCAACAGCTGCACCAGAGCGTTACAGGGACTTGCAGTTATTAGCAGGGGGTGACAGCTGAAAGCCTTGGAAAGCAGATAATCGATACCAATAAATTAGTATTTGAAAAATAGCTTGTACATGCTGGACTTATTTGACAGACCAATGATATTCATTTTTTAAGCGCCCATAGTGTTAGAGTCGCTGTGTTTTCAGGAGAGCAGAAGGGAAGGTGGGAGTCTCCTCAGGAGCTCCGGAGCCCGGAGAGCAGACCCTTTCCTCCACTTCTCCGTCGCGGCTCATGGCTGTGTGCTCGCTCTGCTCTGCCTTCCCTCCAGGTTTATTCCGACCCATGCGCTTCCAGTCGGTCTTCAGCCACACACGCTCTGGGCACTTCTGCAGCCGCTCTGCCCGGCGGCACAGGGTCTACGCTCCATCACTCGGTACCCACGCAGCTCTCACGGGAGAGAAAAGAAAAATCTTCCCGGCACGCAGGTCTTGCTGAAAGTAGAGTTGAGGGTCGACGTCCTTTCAATTCACTCACCATCTCCTTTTATCCCAGCCCTTTCTGAGCCCAGCTCATCTGGCAGAGGTGAAAAGCTTGCTTTTCTTTCCGAGAACGAGCGGCAGACAAAACCTGCAGACATGCATTAAATGGCAATTCATCCCTATCATGACAGAGTTTATTCTGAACTGAGATAAGGAATTAAAGTGACGCTTCTTCCCTTTTTTTTTCTTTTCTGCATTTCTTCACAAAAGACTTGTTTACACCAGACCTGGCTGATCAGATATAGAAACGATAATCTATTTTTAACCAATTAATTTAGGATTGTATTTGCAACATTCTGATTAATCGCTAGCTTGTGCCTGCCTTAAAAGAAATCCAAACACCGCCTGTGTATTTAAAGCACAAGCCAGGCAGCGTTCCCATCACGCAACCCCACTGGTGACAACTGGTGATCAGTAGCGGCTCCTTCCCCGACCCCAGGGCTGGGAAGCAGCAGGACGGGCCGGTGTGCACTTGGTCCCCGGGTCAGCGTCACTGCTGGTGTCCCCCCTTTCTCCCACCACATGATCCCGCTGCTGCGTCACCCAGCGAAGGGTCACCTGCCCTTACTGGTCTCCCCATCGGGGCGATCAATGGGCGACACAGCAACAAAAAGAGCCTTTAAAGACGTAGCGGTCGTTTCCTCTCTAGAGTATGAACGAGCGTAGGAGTGAAGGACTTCTGCCAAAGCTGTGCACAATCTCCCTGTCCCACGCTTTCCCTCAGGTAGGTTTATGGCAGCGCGGGCACTTTGGCGTCTGCTGACTGGGCGCCACGTCCCCCCAGCACCTCCCGCCCCGTGCTGTGTCTCAGAGGCTGCCGGCTCTCGGAGCGGCACCTGCAGGCAGGCTCTTCGCTTGGCCACGGGACCCCGGCCGGCTCAGAGAGAGCTTGAAGGTCTAATCTTAGTTTATTTTTCCTATGTTTTTTAATAGGAAAAAAAGTATATTATTATATGAGAACGCATACTTTATTTACATCAGTACATACATATTTTTTATATAAAGGAAGACAAAAAATTGAGATGCTGTACTGCAGATGTCAAGTAAAAACAATGAGTAAGTTAAATGCCGCCCGAACGTGCAGCAATTGATAGTGATAAGCACCAGCAGCGTCTGATTTCTTGACAAACGAGGCCAATCTCCAGGCGTCGAGGCTTCCGAAAGCAGTGGGTTTGCCCAGCCGGGGGCCCCCGCCGGGAACAGCGCCAGCAGAGCACCCGGGGGCTGCACCGGCGCGGGAGGGAGGGCACCGTCCCCACCCAAGCCTTCGTCAAAGCGCATTAGCTCTGGCGATGATTAATACATATTGGCAAGAGGCTCAAGGGGATTCTCATTGCTGATGCCCAGGCTGTATTTATTCTGTTGATAAAGATGATTCTTCATCCCCCAAGACTATCCATTTGACATCTGTTATGGCTACAAGGAACTCCTTCCTTCACTGCTGCAATAACGAGCAGCTCTATAATTGACTTCAGTAGAAGTCAGATCACCCTGTATCCGCACACGCAAACAAAAGATCGAAAAGAGGAGCAATGACCTCGATCCATTCTCCAAACTTTCATCATTTCTCTCTACAGCTTGAGTCCTCTTCTTTCAAAGCTTGCCCCGAGTTTAAAATGCACAGCATGCGTACAGAAAAAAACCCTGCGAAACCTTAAATGGCACAAATCAACAAATACGGTGATGCATTATCAAATTACAGATTAGAAATAGGAATGTTTCTTGTAAAGTATAATCCTCGCCTTGATCCATGCATTTAAAAAAATCAATAAAATAATGTGCAACAACCATGCAAGGCTTCTTTTAATGACTTGTGTCTTAATAAATACCATATTCATTACAACCTCCATCAAAATATATTACCTACACTTGCCCACGCTACTTTGCCTTGATTAGAAAGCTTCACCTTGCTAAAGCATGAAAGATGGATAAGAATGGAACGGAATACAAAAGGGCCACTTATTATTTGTCAGTTGGCAGGGTTTGCCCTTTTAAAGCACATATCAAAATTTTAAATGCGATCTTATAATAGCAGCAGATTTCTTCTGGAGCCGTCTGTGACAGATGCTGGGGAACTGCAGAATATTTGGACACTATTGTATTAATGTTAGAAATGTTGCGTCTGTCTTTTGGGGCTGAGCAGCGACCGCGCGGCTGGCTCAAGGCAGACGACGAGGAGCACATTTGCAGGAACTAAAGCCAAGCGAGGGTAATTAATGCCGGTCTCCAGACCTTTAAAGGTGCAGGCAACAAATCATCTGAAATTACAAATCACGCACATACGCTTCTACCGTTGGAGAAAACAACAACAAAGCAGCTGTGATCGGAGAGGTGGGCTGGAAGCGCCGAGGCGGGTGTCAGGGGTTCACTGAGGTCCCCCGCCCACAGGGATCCCGTTAAATCCCATCCTCGGGGATCCTGTGAAGTTAAGGGAAGAGCTCCTAGCACTTACTGCCTCATGGCCGGGCTCCGCGCACGTGCCCCAGCTCCCCGTGCCCCATGCCTAGACGCCGCGCCCCCTGCCGTCGCACCCACGTGTCACGGCGTGCAGACCCACCCTTGCGCCGGCGGCTGCATCGGGACCGCGTGGGCATGCAGGAGCGCTCGTGAACTCAGAAGGCTGCACGGAGCCACCAGCCCAGCTGGGCCCGAATGTGCTTCACCAAGTCTGGTCTCCCCAGGGGCACCTCTCCCACACGTATTCGGGATCCCTGAACACCTCACCATGTCTCGGGTGCTGCGTGGGTAAGCTGAGATAGACATGTCTGCATCCAGCAGAAATTCTTGTAGATCGCCGTATTTGCTATGCAGTCCTCACTGTCTGCTTCAGCCTTCAGTCTTGAAGCTTTACTGCAGAGCAAAGCATCGAGGATTTAAACGTGGCTGCCAAGGGGCATCCTAGTCACGTCTGCGAGGGAAACAGCTCCCCGGGTTTGTCCCCTACCGCCGCTCGTGCCGGGGCGGCTGCACGCTTTCCACGTGAGGCTGAGTTTCTTGGCAGCAGCAGCAAGCTGTCCCCGGGGCTGGGCACCGCCGCCCGCATCCCACGGGAGCACTGTGTGATGGTCCTGGCCCCCACGCCGGCGAGCGGGGCGGCTCTCCCGGGGACTGCTCCCTCCACGCCGCGCTGCGGCTCTCACCCGGCGCTCTTGCGCAGGGTGATGATGATAAGTCACCAGGTTTGTGTTTTCCCACTGCACGCGAGGTGTCTCTGCTGGTTTCTGCACAGCTCCAGGAGCGCCTGGAGCACTTCTCGCTTAGCGTGGTACCTGGCAAAAATATGTGTGTGCGTGGCCTTGGTTTATATTGGTTGATTTGACTTCAGGTAACACTCTGTNAGTCACCAGGTTTGTGTTTTCACACTGCACGCGAGGTGTCTCTGCTGGTTTCTGCACAGCTCCAGGAGCGCCTGGAGCACTTCTCGCTTAGCGTGGTACCTGGCAAAAATATGTGTGTGCGTGGCCTTGGTTTATATTGGTTGATTTGACTTCAGGTAACACTCTGTCCGTTACTTGAAATAACAAGCTCTCTCTATTTGCTTACGTGAAAACCACCCGACTCCGTCTTTCTCTCCTTGATCCACGAGCACAAACACTAGGAGATCTAATTTCTTCAAGATATTTACCAAAAGATTTAATAATGATTGGATTGGATTTATTGAAGAGAGACAGCATTTTTTATCTTAAACATACTGGAGACCCTTCTCCCCAGCTGCCTAAACCAATTGACCTGATAATAAATTCCGCAAAGCGAGCAAGCTGCCGGTATCAGCTATGTAAAAAACCCAAACTCCCTCCTGAAATATTATCATCTAATTAAAATTAAACATTATTGCTACCCACGTAATTTTACTTTACAAGCTCTTTTGGATACGTTCTTCTCCTCCCTGCTCAGAGGACTGCTAATTTTTTCTAGAGAGAGAGAACACCCGAGTTTACTACTTGATACCAAGCCACTGCGTGACAGCTGAGCCCGCGTCATGGCTCTGGGCGTCGCTGCCTTGACCTTGGCGCCTTGACCACGGCAGGGATGGGGCCCGTTTTCTCACCGTGCTCCCCGTTAGCCGAAAATCAGGTGAGATTTCCTGAGAAGAGACAAACCGCGGCTGCCTCCGATACCTCGCCCCAAGGAGATGAATTTAAATGAATAAATAAGCAGAATATGCATATTTCAGTGAAAGCACGATGTTGGCCGTTTGCAAGAAACTACGCGCAAATTCAGCAGAAAATGCAAAACTTAACCTTCAACCGGCTTCTGGCTTTAAAGCAGATTACCCCTTTCATCGGCGGATTACCACGCCGTATCACAGACTGCTACAAAAGCGCGACTGAGAGTGCGCTGGGCAGCGTTATCTCCGCTGCGAGGGGGGCAGCCCGTCGTGCACCGCCCGCGCGGCCGGCGGGGAGGCTTTGATCCAGCGGGGTCTGCCTTAGCTCCCCGAACGCCCAGCCTCCTGGCACTGCCTCTGAGGCAGAAAACAACACGCTCGGATCCGTGAGGACGCACTCTCGATACATATCTGGCTTAAACCTCCTCTAGAGCATTTTTGAAAAATCTGAAGAAATCTCCAAAAAGGAAAATGCAAATAAATAAGCTTTTTTTTTTTTTT
>VZSC01004241.1:94614-110678 GCA_013398225.1 Steatornis caripensis
TTTTTTTTTTTTTTAGAGGCAGTGAAGGGGATTAGTGCGAGTCACACCCCCTCTGCTCGCATTTGCATTCGGTGTTCTGACGGCACTTGACTCTGAAATCATTCCAGTAAAGCGGAAAATTAATATTCTAATATGTCTGCTTCTCCAGCAACTAGAAATAAGTAAGGTGGAAGTAGTAAAGAAAATGTGTTGGTATTAACGATGTATATGAATATTTATTCCCACTTCCCGTCAGACAGCTGCGTATCAGGGTGCCCGTTCACTCGTATGCGCTGCGAAACGCTTTGGGAGCCACAGCAGCAATTATTTTCACGTTGTATAGAAAAGAGGCGAAGGATTAATCTCCGATAGCCTTTTGATTAGCTTTTGCCCGGATTTTTTGTTGGGGCATCCAGCACACCTTGCAAAGGGCACTGCGGGAAGGAGTCCTGCCGGACCCCTTCGCTTCCCCCGAGACAGGCACGGGCGGGCAGGACAGCGGGGGCTGGCGCTGGGACCCCCCCGAGCCGCAGCCCGGACAAAGAGGGATTTTTGCAGGCACTGTGCACCCAGAGCCAGGCCCCCATGGGACCAGACCCCCGTGGGACCAGACCCCGTGTCCCTGGGCAAGGCACGGCCACGGGGATGGATGGGGAGATAGGGATAGCCACAGGGACAAGGATGGTCATGAGGACAGCCGTGGGGACTGGGACAGCCACGGGGACAGTCACGGTGAGGGGAACGGGGACAGCCATGGGGACATTTATGGCAATGGCCATGGAGATGGGCACAGCCATGAGGACAGCCACAGGGACGGCCACAGGGATGGGGATGGCCACGGGGATGACCATGGGGATGGTCATGGGGAAAGCCACAGAGATGGGAAAGGAGATGGGGACAGGAATGAGGATGGCCACAGAGACGGCCACGGGAGCAGGGACAGCCCCAGGGAAAGACACAGGGACGGCGAAGGAGATGGAGATGGACACAAGGATGGGCACGGAGATGGGGACAGCCACGAGGATGGCAACAGGGTGCCACAGGCATCGTGTCCAGGCTCCCAAGTGCCGGTAGCCCCAGGATCCTATGCCAACGTGTTTCCTTGGGCTGCGCTTAACTTTATCTTCTGCTGTTTGTAGGTATGTCTCCAGGGGCCGGCGGCAGAGGCACGAACGGAGGGGCAAGACCCACCCACATGGCGTCCGTGTTTGCTCAGACCCTGGCAGAGGTCTTCACACTGCAGTTTGTTACTTGGAAACTTACGGTTACTTGGAAAATGCATGAAGCCTCACTTTTCTGTAGGAAAACCTAATGTTTATAAATTAATAAGAAGACGTAAATTTAGGTTTGCATTGATATTTGTAAATACTTATGTTTGGTTAGAGCAGATCCTTTTCTAGAACTTTCCTTGCTGCTCTTGCAGCAAACCTGAAAGCCTAAATGTTTATAGTGCCAGTTTGTGCTTTAAAATTAAGTTTAATGTTCATTTAATGATTGATGGTGAACATGCCACGGGTATAAGTGCCTCCTTGCTCGTTTGCTTTACAGAGTATTTATTCTGCCTGCCTGCAGTCCAGGTAAGATCACAGACGTGTCTCTGCGCTGGTCCAGTCGGCTGTGGTTTCACGCAGCCCCTTCTCCGCTGGGATGGTGCTGGGGGTGTTTCCTGGTGCGGCCATGGATCGGAGCCAGCTCTTATGTGGGGGGCACTAAGATACCCTGCTCCTCCCCGGGGAGTCTGTCCCTGTTGGGTTGGGTTGTAAGGGAGGAAAGGTAGGGAAAAGCGGAAGAAATATTGGCTACGATTCTTCTGTCCGCGGTGGTGGTGGTGGTCAGACTGGGCTCCGGCAGGTGCCACAACCGGCATCGCCTGCTGGGTGGCGGAGCAGCAGCTGCCGCGTGCCGACGCGTTTTCAGAGCCCTCTCTGCCCTTTTCCGAAGGCGATAACAGTACGGGAAGAGTCTTCAGCAGACGCTGGGAGCGCTGACAGCCCCCAGTGCCCGGTNGCCGCGGATCGGAGCCAGCTCTTACGTGGGGGGCACTAAGATACCCTGCTCCTCCCCGGGGAGTCTGTCCCTGTTGGGTTGGGTTGTAAGGGAGGAAAGGTAGGGAAAAGCGGAAGAAATATTGGCTACGATTCTTCTGTCCGCGGTGGTGGTGGTGGTCAGACTGGGCTCCGGCAGGTGCCACAACCGGCATCGCCTGCTGGGTGGCGGAGCAGCAGCTGCCGCGTGCTGACGCGTTTTCAGAGCCCTCTCTGCCCTTTTCCGAAGGCGATAACAGTACGGGAAGAGTCTTCAGCAGACGCTGGGAGCGCTGACAGCCCCCAGTGCCCGGTGCGTGGGCTGTGGGCTCGGACGCCTTTGCAGCAGCAGGGAGGGTGGCATTGGGGAGCAGGGTCTGCAGAGCATCGCCACTGGGTCCGCTCCCGTGCGATTCTGCCTGCAGCTCATCAGGAAAAGTTAACCCAGCAAAATGTGTCCGTGTAGCTCAGCTATGCCCACATTTCTGTGTGTTTAGAGAGAGAATTTTGTAAGTAAAGGAAATCAGGGATTCAGGCAGAAGGAGGTGTGCCATCCCAAGCACACGGGATGAATTGCAGCGGAGGTGCCGGAGCCCCAGGTAAGCCCGCAGCACTGCAGCCTCCTTCGGAGAGCCCTGGGTGCTGGCTTTAGGTGGCTGCTATTCATAGTATTAAAATCACTGAGGTGTAAAACTATAGGTGTAGTGTCAAGCACGATGCGTTATTTCTCTGCTTGGAAAAGCCAAACTTCACTGGGCGTTCCGAGATGCCAACGTGCCCTTCTTTTTTTACCTGGCATGGGCGCAGCGGCACGGGGCAGCGACGGACACCTCAGGTGTGCAGGCAGCGAGTTGCTTCGCCCGCCAAGCGGGCACGGACAGCACGCGGGTCGCTCGGAACCACCTGCGCTACGGGCAGTGCCCAGCCTCCCGCCTGGCAGCAGGGACCCCACGCACAGCCCTTCGGCAGAGCCGCGACCCGCTTACGGCTGACCAGCGCACGCATCGCTCACGGCGAGCCGGCACCGGGCGCTCTCTTGGTTTGAAGCAGGCTGGCTCTTTTGTAAACTTTGTAAAATCCGCACTGTAAGGTACATTGTAATTAAAACACAACCTAAAAAAAAAATCTTATCTTACGATGCCATTAAATAATTATGGCTTATTCACATTTTTTTCCATATTTTAATGTCTACACTTCGTGATGACTGAATATACAGCAGGAGTGAATCACTCATTTCCAAGTATAAAACTTGCATATTGTAAGGCTGAATTATTCATATTATTTCTGTTCGCCCCTATTTCTATTTACATTCTTGATACTGAAAAATATTCTTCAAAGACAAACTTCAGCAATTAAAATTTAAAGACAAAATTTGACAATGCACATTATTAAATCATCACAAACCAGGGCAGTAAAAATTAAAAATGTGACTGGTGTCAGCTGGCAGTGATGTTGTGAGATGTTTCGAAGTGGGTCACGTTTTTTTCCAAAGTAGACTTAATATAAGGTTTGGTGCCTTTATTTTTTGCCCTTTTTTTTTTTTAAGTGTCTATTGCAATGCTTGAGACCACGCATCCACTGCTGCTTGCTATGAGCTGCGTCCCGACCCTCGCCCCGCACTGCCCGTGCCCGCCCTGTGCTCCGAGGCAGGCTCCGGAGCTGCTACGAGCATGGCGGGTGCTCCCCGCCTGGCACGTCTCTTCCGACTTTGCCCCTTGTTTTTCCCGTCCTTTCAGATACGTATCCGCGCAACAGAACCAGCGGAAAGGATGAAATTGTGTTGGCAAGCAGGACGCGATCACTATCTGCCGCATTGCACTGTGTTTGTAGACAAAGAGAAAATGTCTGAAATAATGAAGCCATCCCTGTTCAAATGTGCATTATAATGTATGCATAAATTATTTAAAAGGCATCCTGGAGTATGTAAAAATTTTAGAGTGAAAAACTATCTTTAAAGACAACGACTTGAGGAAAAGCATCGGTGTCGTGCTATAGCTCTGATTCCAAGCGGAGCTGCACGGGGCGGTGAGGAGCATGGAGGTTTGGCCACTCTTGTCACCGTGGTTTTGGGAACTCAAAGTCCCTTATGTCGCCGGTACCACACAGATTTCCCTGCTGAGCCTCTTCTGTCTTTACCAAGCTTAGGCTAACGGCAGCCATAGCTTCATTTCAAAGATGAAGGGCTGAAGATGGTGGGCTTTGATCGTCACAGAAAAGGTAAGTTGTCGCCCGGATTCCAAAATTCGCGTCGTGCCCAGAAAGCGTGTTTACATGGCGTGATGCAAAGCCGAGAAAATCAGCGTATGCACGCTCAACAGCGAGCGAAGCAGCCGGGTCGGGCTCGCTGGGGAGCTGGAGGCTGGTCTGATGGATTTTGAGGCTAGAAGGGATCATTACGCTCACACATTCAGACAGCCTGAGTAACAGGGGCATTATAGACCGGTGGGATTAAAAATGATGGGAAATGATTGTATTATGTAAATCCACTCCATAGTTAAATTGTGAGTGCAACGTTTAAAAAAGAAAGTTGGGAAGGGGAAAGCAGAGCCTGTGAGGAGCAGGTTGTGCTCATCGGCTACGGAGCTGCGCACGCTTTGGGTCAGCAACTCCTCCGAGGGGCAAGGGCCCTGAACGGGGACGGGGGGCGCTGCCGAAGCGGGGCTGAGGGGGCAGAGCTCGACGCTTTCCCTCGCTGACGTACTTCCCCTTGGCTCATAGCACTGACGAATCTTTCCTATACGAACTTCCCTGCCTCCACGGGGAAAAATGCTGCCGTAGATTGCTCCTTTACACTTGCATTTCTGCCGCGGTGACGCAGAGGGGGTTTAAGCAGCTCTCTCCCCACAGTGCCCCCACGCAGCCCCGTGCGCTCACACAGACCTCTCTCTTTAACTTTGAGCATCGAGGCTTGGTCTCTCCTGGTCTCTGCCCCAGGACAGAGCCCGGCTCGCCACGCCACCCGGCGCGGATGGAAACCGGCGCTCGGACGCTGAGCAGCAGCGGCATGTCACAACGTCCGTCTGATGAGCAGGCGTGCGTGAACCTGCCGAAACCTCGCACAGCTCTCCAAGCTCTGCCAGCGTGCCTTGCTCTGGCTTTAATCTCTTCTCTCAAAGAGGAATAAAACCATGCCGAAGTTACACGCCTCTCAGATAACAATAGCAATGGTTCACCGCAAAGACTGCGACCTCTAAATCCACTTGGCTGAGGGGGAAACCTGGGACCTTGCCATCCTGGGGTGATTTCTCACGAGCTTTCCGAAGGCTTGCTGGAGGCAAGGCAAGTTCCTCCCCAGCTGGAGATGGTCCCTGCTCCCACAAAGAGTTGTGAAAGAAATCATAATAACACAGTGGTTGTAACAAGCCATAGAGCGAGGGAGGGTGCATTTTACTTAAATATAATCAAAAACTCCTCAGAAGTAATTGGCTGAAGTGATTGGGAAAATTGATGGTGCGTAACAGCCCTGGAGACTTTCTGCCCGCCGCTCTCCGGGCACAAGTGGCCCGCGTGCCCATGGCGCAGCGGTGCCGGGAGCCTGTGCTAGGACGGCACGCTGCCCGCTAGCACGCCAAAATGCCGAAACACCCCATCTTCCCTCGGGTGAGGCAGTGCCCAGGAAGGGGCTGCGTAATTAACCCCCTTCAAGGCGAGCCTTACATTCGCCCGGCTCCTTGCTTGTACGTCACCACGCGGGTGACCAGCTCATGCAATGCCCCATTGCAGCTTTTAACCCACAGCCGTAGCTCCCGTAGCGGGCTCCGTGCGCACAGTCTGTGCTGCACGCTGTCGCTTTATGGGCACCTTTAACCTCTCCGGTTTTGAAAGTAACTGCCGCTTCCCAGGAGCACGGATGGTACGGTGCGCGAGCCCGCCTCATGACCGAACACGAGACCTGCGCTACCGGAAATCGCTCAGACCCACCGAGCCCACAACCAGGTTGACTTCTGATTTTGTGTGTTTAACCACATGTGGAGATGCAGAAGCTTATAACTAAGGTCATCCCAGGGAAGAGACTCAGCTTTCTGCAAGCTGAACGCAGAGATTTGAGATGGCGCTCCTCGAGGAGGCCGAGTACGTCTCTCCGGACCCTCTGTAGCTCTCGCGCAGCAAAATAAAACTTGCCACATGCTTTATCTCAACAGCACATACCCTTTTCCTTATTACACGTCCAGAGCGGGATCTCCCCATGTTTTGTGCATGCTTTTATTTTGCGTACCCCCCCAGCGAGCCTACGGCCATCGTTACAGCCCGGTATTATTCACCTGCGGCCCTAGCCGTTCTTGCAGTGCCCGCACCAGCACTTTGACACTCTTCTTCGCTCATAACATCTAAACTGCCCCTTCTATTAGTTTTGGCCACAGCTGGATCATTTTACTTGACTGACAGTAGCTTGTCAAGGGTTGATGCAGAATTTTCAGCCAGGCCGGGTCTCTTCCGGTGTCGGGTTTTTCACAGCCCCCAGTTACGAGCAGGTTTAGTACCAAATCCAGGCAGCCAGAGCCGCACCATGGCCTCCCGCACCAGCTCTTCCCGTGCTGCACGGTCGGCTCCTCGCTGCAGGAATTAACGGCCAGTGTTCACCAAGCAGTGAGGGTTTGCGAACCAACGCTTGCTGGGATAGTACGGGTGCTCTTCCTACCCATCCCCGCGGGAGCTGCTGCCTCACAGGGGTCCTCACCGGGTGCAAGCGCCGGTGGGGCATGTTCTGCCCAGCTCCCAGTTTTCTCCTACATCCTGGCCAGGAGAGACTGAGTGAGGTTTTCCTGGGGCCTGCACCCAAAAGAAATTGTGTGAAAGAAATAAAAGCGGATTTACTTCCCCCACGCGGGGCCGCCGTGAGCCGTACGTGTTGTGACCCATGGTACCCGAGGGAGCCCACACGCCAGCGCTGACGCAGGCGCGGCTGCTTTCACTTCCTTATCTCACTTCATCTGCCAGACTGGCCTTAATACAAAGTGAAGACTGGGGTCGTTTTTCTCCNAAGACTGAGTGAGGTTTTCCTAGGGCCTGCACCCAAACGAAATTGTGTGAAAGGAATAAAAGCGGATTTACTTCCCCCATGCTGGGCCGCCGTGAGCTGTACGTGTTGTGACCCATGGTACCCGAGGGAGGCCACACGCCAGCGCTGACGCAGGCGCGGCTGCTTTCACTTCCTTATCTCACTTCATCTGCCAGACTGGCCTTAATACAAAGTGAAGACTGGGGTCGTTTTTCTCCTTTTCTTTTTTCTTTTTTTTCCAGAAGTTCAGATCCGAAAAATCCCGCTGACGTCATCGCTGATCTGGCGGGGACGGGAACAGGGCGCAGAGGAGGGTGGTGCGGGGGGGACCAACGGGTGGGAGCCCTGCGTCCCGCGGCCAGGCTGTGAGGGGGCTCAGCTCGGGGCTGCTTGAAGACACACATGTGTATGTAGGTAAGTCTATAACATATACATATGTATATCTCCCTACATAAGCAGTTAATTACGCTTCTCTTCAAGAAATCGGTCAGCATCATGGTTAACTCTATTAACCTTTTCAGTCGCTGTGAAATACGTGCTTTCGCCCAAGAACAGATTCAGACCAGGAGCGCAGACGGGCTTTGGGCAGCTGGCAGCAACGCTGGGCGGCAGAGCCCGAGGCCCTTGGCGTGCCACAGGCAGCGTGCGGCAAACGCGACCCTGGGGTGTTCTACTCTCCGCCTTTCCTCACCCAAACAGACTCTCCTATGTGCTCCGCCTGATCACCAGCAGCAGGTATTTGCTGCTAATGCTTTTTTTACATCTCCATAATAATGTTAAGGAATACTGAAATCTCTATATTTAAGTTGCTCTGGTAAAATACAATGCATTAATCATAAATAATTTATATGACTCTGTCCTTTTTTTCAGCGCATCTCAGCAGTGTCATAGTAACGTCCCTTCCCTATAACGTTACTCCGTATTCTCTTATAAAAGGAAAAGGAAAGCGGGGCGGGGGGGGGGGGAAAAAGAAAACTAGGGGAATATCTCTTTTCTCTCTCCTACTCGATAGGAACAATCCCCAGTAGATTTCCTCAAGCCAGTCTTTTAATTTTATGTAACACTACCGGGTGAAGTAGGGAGAGCTGCTGCGGGCAGTTTCAGCTGCTGTCAGAAGCGTTGCCATTAGTNTATCTCTTTGCTCTCTCCTACTCGATAGGAACAATCCCCAGTAGATTTCCTCAAGCCAGTCTTTTAATTTTATGTAACACTACCGGGTGAAGTAGGGAGAGCTGCTGCGGGCAGTTTCAGCTGCTGTCAGAAGCGTTGCCATTAGTGTATCTTGTTTTACGCTGTTCAGCTTACAAGAATAATGACAGCAAATGCACTCCTGCTTTCAAGAGCAGAGTTGTATCACACGCTGCATTCTACTTCATTTCACCGAAACGGCCGGGTGTAATTTTAATTCATTTTCTGCTATTATAGCACTTTTTTGCTGGATTGTTCATAATTCGCTACTTCTCTACCCCTTATCTGGCTGCCTGTATCAGACAAGGCTTTGCCGCTGACACGCCAGCCCTCAGGAACCCATTTGGCCGAGCAATGGAAGAAGGCTATCAACTTTAATGACGATTTCCCCGCTGTATAAACACATGTTTCTTGGCGTGCCACGTTAAGCCACTTACGACAAGGTCAGCGATAGTGTTTTATCGTCCATCACTGCCAGGCAGAGACATCAATCTGCACGAGCAGCGAAGAGCTGCGGGCAGCGAGCGGCAGCGGGACTGGCCGCGTGTGCCGAGGCAGAGCTCCCGGGAGAGGCGAGCTGGGGAGCCCCGCTGCCGCTGCACCCAGAAGGACACGCTCCCCGTCCTGGGAAGGGGGCGTTTACACCGCCCACGCCCCCCAAAAATCCCCAAAGACACTGCCTTTTCCTCAAACGCACTCAAAGGTTTTATTGTGGCGCGGGACGTTTTCACGGAGCGAGAATATTTCCGAAAGCCAGCCCTCCCGTCGGAGAAAAACAAATCCAGGTTTAGGGAAACTGTAATTGCAAAGCATCCACCGGCCGTCTTCCACAAAACCTTTGGTGACGACGAGCCCCCGCGGAGAAGACAGGGATGGAAATTTCCAGCAGAGCTGTGGGAAGAGCTGATCTTTTTGTGCTCGCGGTTTTCAGAGGCACTTTGACAGACCCTAAGCTGGAAAGCTAAATTTTGTTTTCTTTTTATACTACTCACGGGGTTTTTTTAAAAAAAAAAAATCCAGTCTTCAAACCTTAGGAACTTCTGGGTTTTTTAACAGCAATAGTGGGAGCTGCACGCCGAGGTGAAGAACAGCGCGTGATCTTGCAGTACATTTTAAACAGCTTCTGAAACACAAGCAACCCTAATTAATGTTCTCATGGTATTGGAAATACAACGAGAAACGCAATTTAATCTGTAAAACTCACAATGGCAATGGTGAACAGAGGAAGAAAATGTGAAAGGGAAAATAGAAGAAGGAATGAAAAAGAAGGAAGGGTGGAGGAGATGCATCTCCAGCAGTTATTAACTCGGTGATGCTAAGAATATTTCTGGACAACGATGAAGACAAAGCAAGACCAACTGACCGTTGAACTAAGCCAGACAATCGGGGAATTCCTCTTTCCCCGAGTCCTTTCTTCTGTGAAATGCTTTAATTCAGGTCCGCTTTCCCTTGATCTTCGCGCAAACTGAACTAGAAAAGAGAACAATAATGCCGCAGCGCCAGCAAACTAAAACAATTCTTTAATCCTCTGCCTCACCTAAATTAATGAACATCTTTGTGCGGCTGTTTATGAAGTGGCAGAGTTCACGACAGGGATTTCCCTCATTGGTTTTGAGCACCTTCAAGGACACCGACGGCACTCAAAAAACAGGGAACTATCGAAATAGTGATCGTTCCAACCTCTATCAAGCTCAGCTCCAGTCAGAAAGCCCCGGAGGTGGAAGATGCCGAGTGGTGGGCTGCGATGATAGAAGCAGCAATCTGAGGGAGGCACGGGCAATCGGAGATCGATTTTTCAACCCCAAGAGGCAGGAATTTTGCTATTTAAAATGGGTTTCTTTTTTTTTTTCCTTGAACATGACTTCAATTACTATTTGCTCTCAGGCTTCTCTGTCCTGAACTTTTTCTTACCTGGTAGCTAAGGCTCCAAAATGGAAAATTAGGGACTCTTAGATAGATTTTGGAACATTTCTCTTAAGTCCAGTTGTAAAAATACACTGAAATAGGTACTGCCTCGGCAGGCTTGCAACGGCAGGCGCAGAAAGACAAGCAGCTGTTGCTGAGCTGTCTTTCAGAGGGGGTTCGAAATGAAGTTAATAAGGCGCAGATGGCAAGTGGTACCTGAAACTAGGGCGGCTTGACTTACGGTTTGCTGATCTTATGGGTCCGTAAGCCGGGCATCCGTGTCCAAAAGTTTCAACTTCTATTGTGCCGTTACAGTCAGTGCGTGAAGTTGTTATCGAACTGGAGAGTTTTGCAGTCCCTGAAGTTCTGCAGCAATGGAGAAAAGCTGTAATCGCACCCAGGGGACCAAGCTGCTGCGTCCGCCTCGGTGCCTGGCGCGCTCCGGCTGCGCACCCCAGCCGACCCCCGCGCGCGGCTACCCGGGGGCTCCTCAGCCATGGGACTGGGCCAACACACCCCAGCTCCTTCGGTTTTCTTCTGATCTCAGCTTCTTCGGGCTGCACTGCTTGTAACACCCCCATTTCCCGTATGTGTTTAGCTCACGCTGCAGCTGCTCGGNATGGGACTGGGCCAACACACCCCAGCTCCTTCGGTTTTCTTCTGATCTCAGCTTCTTCGGGCTGCACTGCTTGTAACACCCCCATTTCCCGTATGTGTTTAGCTCACGCTGCAGCTGCTCGGAGAGGGGTGTCTTGCCTGGCTACTTTCTTTTCATTTCCCCGTGAAACACCTCCTCCGCTTTCTGCGCAGACTCTACAGCTGCTGGGCTGCGCGTCGTGCGTCGGACCGGGAGGCCTTTCCCGATGGATGGCAACATCTCGCTGGAGCGCCCGGCTCCGTGCTTACATAGCTTTCTTATTTACTGAACCGGTCTCAATTTGTGTTTTACGCATTGAGGTATCCTGCTCGGTTGATGCAGCGCCCCAAGAGCTCTTTGTTCAGGGCTCTTTAGCGTTCCTACAACCCCAACAGCTTCAGTTTTCCCAGCGGCAGGGGCTCAGGTTTCGCCTCTTGCTGATACTGATAACCACCTTTATTTATTTATCTGATTGTGGTTAGCCCATCTGATGGAAACGCACAGATGTAAATGTCCCAATACTTATTTTTAAAACTTCATGCTCCACAGAAGGATTTCTTATTAACGGGAGCACCTGGCCATAGAGGCATTGCTCATTCTTATGAAATACAGATTGATGATGATCGCGTTGCTTTTGCAGATGCTGCCGTGATGTTTCTTCAAGTGACGTCTTCCATGCACCATGCATCATCCCTAGCTAGAAAACTATATTGCTTTCTAATAAATATTTTGCCTCTGATGTCTTGGTGTGAGGAGATTTATGCACTGATTGCTTCTTTCATCTCATTTGTTTAAGGAGCTCTTGTTTACAGAGCCCCTGACAGAGCTGCATGGATTGCAAACTGTGCCAAACGCTCCAAGGTCTTTTATCTCCAGCAGACGTCACCTGCACCCGCTGCCCCAGCTCCGCAGATGTCATCCAGGTGCCAAGGGGCTCCTGGTCCAACGGCTGCGCCGGGAAAACTCCTCCGGGGACTCCGACGGTGCTGGAGAGCCGAGCCTCCCTTGCCTTCCGTAGGGTCATTTTGTGACTTATGGCGCCGCCAGCAACTGGGAACGTGCAGTAGCCAACAGGCAGCTTCTCACCCTGCCTCGCGTGAGACAGCTCCCCTAAATACGGGAACTGACGGCTGTATTGCTCTGCAGACCGAAATACTCCTTAACAGCTGCCCCAGTCTGAAAAATGCCTTCGTGTCCACAGGCACTGCTCTCGCGGTGATGCCTGTCTCCTCTGGTGTCACCACCTCCGCACTTTTTAATTGTTGATTTCCCTGCGTGTTCGGAATGTGCTTGGTCTCCAATGACGACGCTCTCCAGGCTTTGCAAAGGGGGTTAGCCTGAACAAGGACCAGGGAGTTGGATGCCGAGAGCAACGCCAAAAATGCAGCCCCATCAGCTGCGTGACTTCCTCGAACATTTGACCTGTTGATTTCATAGAAGTACACGAGATTCGTTTCCGAAAAGGGATGCTTTAAATTTCTTAATTAAATTGAGTAAGCTGAAGTGTTTAATTATTACAGAAACTTTCTAACTTGTTAGTCTTCATTATATCCTGTGTTTTTTTCAATAATGGGGCAGATACTGTATTTCCTATTTTACATACAATTAAATAGCAAACACTACATCTTGTGAGGGAATGTAAAGCAGAGGCTATACTTATGACGCAGTATGAAAGATGAAAAAATTTATCATCAGTATTTTTAAACTTGCTGTCACATTTAGACAATTTTTTTAATCCTAACTAATGGAAATTGTTGCAAAGTACGGCAAAAAGACAATGCAGCACTCTAACTACAGGGACCGCAATGAAGGAAAATAAGTTTGTCTTCCCTCTTCTGCCATCTGCACTTGCCTTCGT
Organism: Steatornis caripensis; assembly: GCA_013398225.1. NCBI lineage: Eukaryota > Metazoa > Chordata > Aves > Caprimulgiformes > Steatornithidae > Steatornis > Steatornis caripensis. The sequence continues at coordinate 107,205 of VZSC01004241.1, forward strand.
GGTCTTTGTTGCCTCCCACAGCAGCTGCTGTCCCCACAATTTAAAGACGCACGTGCAACACACGGGGCAGGGACCACGACGCCACCATCACGATTGTGTGAGAAAAACGATTCGGGGCCTTAAAAAGCAATCCCTGATACGGCAGCCTGCTAGGACGCTGCGTGCAATGGGTTTGTGGGCAGTCACGCCTTCCGAAGCAGGTCCTCAACCTCCAGCCGCAACGCACGTGAAATAAAACAGCGGCCTGGGCTGTACCCGTCGGGTCGAACACTGCGCAGGGCGGACGGCGCTGTGCCGGCGCGGGGCACCCCGCGTGGGGCAGGAGGCAATGCTGCTGACCCACTGTCAGCGCTCGTCCTTCCTAATTAACTCTAATTGGCAACAGCGCCTGCCTGGGGTTTGCGCAGTCGGCACCAGCGCTGACTCTGTATCTCGTGGCTGACGGCGTTGAGCCACAAATGCTGCGTTTTGGCAGACGAAACATCCGCTCTGCTCAGGCTGGGTGGTGCCGGCCGTGGGGTCTGGGGGGTGCGTGGCAGCGGGACCGGCTCGGCTGTGACGCGGTCTGGGGAGAACGAAATCCACCTTGCCTCGCCCATCCCTTTTGTGTCTTTGCTGGCCGGGGGGACTCGTGTGCCCCGCCACTCGCAAGCCAGGGAGCACCACAGTCAGGCTGATGTCTTTGGGGAAAACTTCTTCTGACCGAGGCAGCCTGAAGCGCCGTTTAGCCGAAAGGATGCTGGAGAGCCTGGGTCCCGCTTAGGTCGAGGCCCGTCTCCTTCCACGTGCTGTGGTTCCCGTTTTCTGTGAAACCCGTGGGAGATGGGATCCCGAGCTCCCCGAGGCTCCCTGGCAGCCAGGATCTGCCTGCCTGGGCGGCTCATCTTCAGTCGCATCCTCACACGGCGGCCCCAGGGCACAGGACATCTTCCTGCCCCCTCCCCAGTCCGGTCCCCTCCCGCAGGGGACCCCCCGGGCCCTCCCTGGGCTGGGCGGCCAGCACCCACAGGGTGCTGCTCGGAGGACGGGCAGCACGAGGCGGTGGCCGGTGGTGCCCAGCCTCGCCTCGGTTCTCCTCCCCGCGCTGCTTATTCTGAGGAGACCACCTTTATTTCTAGGAGCTATTTCAAAGCAGGTGCAGGGCGTCATGACGCCCCTTTTTGTGGGATAGAGCCAGCAGGGTAAATCCTGTGTGTTTACAATCTGAGAGCAACAGCTCAGCGCCAGCTCACACCGCAGATCTCATCTGAAGTGTGGTGAACGCCACAGCGACTCCGATAAGGACAAATAACCCGCTTTGCCACTTCGGGCAGGCGGCCGCTGTCTGATAAAGCGGCGGATGACGCAGCTGCGGAGGGACTGGCCAAGGCTGCCTCTGGTTTTCCGTCCCCACGTGTTCGCAGGAGAACGCAGCTACGGGACTGGGGCTTTGAAAAATATGAACACATTTCAAGCGTCCACCGCTAAAAGGATAACGCATGTTTCTAAAGGCAGCACATTAGTCTGGTAGCCGCACTGTGAGATGCAGTTTGGTGCTCCGTGGGTTAATTACTCAGAGTTTCAGGTTTTATGTAGCGAGCATTGATTTTTCTTCCTAATTTACATGTGTAGAAAGGTGTTTGTCAGTGTAAAGTTGAAAGAAGAATGAAAAATCGGGAATATTTTTAGTTTGGCTAACGAGGCAGTAGAGGCATGATGAGAGCTCTAAACACACAAGTAATCCCAGGTTAACGATCTCGTTCTCACCGGCAGGTTAATCATACAGACAAACTGCAAGGCAGCCCCTGGGATGCTTACTCACTGCTGCACGAGCAGAGGAGCGGCAGAGCTGGCGTCCCAGAAAGCTGCGGTACCAACCAAAACCTTCCATGGCGGCACTTTAAAGCAGTACGGCCGTTTTTGTTGGGTTTTCATCCCTCATTGTTTTGCTGTAGATTAGGTATCTTAAAAGATTCTTATCTTATTTATTGTTTTCTAGGATGGAAATTAATTTACGTATATTACTGCAAGGAAGTCCCCGTTGGTAAGGCTCTTACAAGGAAAAGGTTATTTGTAATGACCAAATTCGTCACTGTTTGGAAGCGCATAAAGGTCACAAAAGAAGGTTTTCACTTGCTTTAAATAAAATTCTGTATTTTAAAAAGAAACGTGCTTAACTTTCATTTCATAGAAATATCAAACCTGTTTGCACCATAATTTACTTTTTGAGCTCTTGACATTTACCCAGCTGCCTGTCTTTGGAGAACAATCTCTTGATTTGGCTGGGAAGCGCTCACAAGAAAACCGTCCGTTACAAATCAGCGCGTGACGCTGCGCGCAGCGCCCGGCTGCTCCCGGCACACAGCGGCCCGCGGAAGCACTGGGCCCGCCTCGCGTGCCCAAAGCCCGGGGCCGCTCCCCAGAACGACAACGCCTGCGCTGGGCAGGCGCAGGGTCCTGCCCGGGCACTGCCTGCCCGTTAACGAAACATCTCTCAGAGCTGGATGGGACAGCGCGCTGATGTGCGTGGCCACCCTGTGCGGGGCGTGAGGAAGGGAGCAAGGGCCGTGTAAACGGGTGAGGAGCCTGGAGGACCTCGCCTTAGGTTTCATCCCGGGGACAGCAGCTTCTGGTCATCCCCCTCGAGTGGGACGGAACCACCGCCAGCTCCCCCTCCCTGGCAAGCCATGGCCTGGGGGCGGCTTTTAAAATATTATTTTCTTTTTGCGGCCGACACATAACGCACTGCGGTTCGCATCTTGCGCCGGGTGAAGTTCAGTCCTCTACAAGTCACCGACGTTTGAGACGTACTGTCTGCTGCGTGTGTTACCCAGCTGCTAGGGTCAAGCGGAAACGACAGCTTTTTGTGATAACCGGTAGCAGCTAGATTAAGCATTTTATTTACCTGCCATCATTATCTTATAACGGGATTCTCACACCCTTTGATGGGCCCCTGCTGCCTGCGGCTCTCGGTGTCAGAGCTGGGGTGCCTCGGGGAGGACCGGCATCCCATGGAGGGGAGCGGGGCCAGCGACTGCTGCGGTGCCTCGAGCCGCTCCGCAGCAGCCCCTTGCTGGGGCAGAAAGCTGCTCTGCAGCCCTTGGCTGGAAGATTTTTCTAGCCATTGCGGGCCTTTTAAGTAGCGGCCTTTCCAATTGCGTATCAGGGTACCGGAGGGGCGCGCGCCAGGGTTTAAATCACATTATCGACACAGCAACGTGCGAGGGAGCAGGGCCGCTCGTGGCGCAGCCAGCGCTGCGGTAGGGGTAGCGGCGTTTGAAAGCCTAGCGCTGGATGGAGAAAGCGACCGGGTTCGTGGCAGGATTGTTCAAAGCACACGAGCCAGCTGAGAGAAGGGGATCGGCCCAGTTAGTTCCAGGGACACATGTGTGCAGCATTTCGAGGGGATGAGGGGATGAGGGGATGAGGGGATGAGGGGATGAGGGGATGAGGGGATGAGGGGATGAGGGGATGAGGGGATGAGGGGATGAGGGG
>VZSC01004241.1:121622-154209 GCA_013398225.1 Steatornis caripensis
TTTTTTTTTTTTTTTTTATTGCCCCGAACACGGAGCTTGAGGAGGACTGACAGCTTTCATTGGACTGGAGGGTCTCGCTGGGGTCCAGCAGCTTCTCTGAAACACTTCTCTTGTGCCTGCTCCCTTACAACCCACGAAGATGGTGAGGCCAAAAAACCGCCTGGAAACCTAATTCTCATGGCCCTGGAGCAGGGGAGCGGGCTCATCTCCCACAGAGCTGTTCGACAGCGCACGACATCGGCCAGAGGTGCCGAACAGGGTGAAATGTCTGTGCCTGCGAGCTCTTCGCCTCTCGCAGTGAAGCAGCTGCATTAGAAATACATGGACCCATTTCTTTCCCGGAAGAAGCGTGTGCCCAAAAGCCCCAGCTTACGTGACAGTTTTTTAGAATACGTTCAACCATTTTGCAGAAGAGAGAGTGTGCGTTGGCTGTGACAGTGCTAATGCCGTGGGAAGTAAAAATAAAGTCTCTGAGGAATTACGGTTAACGTCTCCGTTACAGCGGGCTTGGTGCACAGGACCGTGGAAAGCGGTGCAGGAGGAGAGGGAGAGCCGAGCATGGCTCCAGGCTGCTCCTTCCCTCCGAGCACGTCTGCGGGGGCAGGTGCAGAATCGGGGGGCAGGTGAGGCGCCCTGGGAGCACCACCAGCAGGGATCTGTTTTGGTGATCCCTTGAAGTCATTAGCCGTTAGGACATAAGGAACAATATATAGCAACGTGAGCTGTCCCGGTTCTTCTACCATCTCTGAAAGCGAGGCGTCAAAGTTGGTGAAGGTGGTACTGCCTTCAAGACAGAAATGCAAGAGATTTCATGTAGCCGGAGGGATTTATACACAGTCAGCTGTTAAAAGGTTGAAATCGTCGGCTGAGCTGTTGCTTCACAGCTCTATTTAAATTGCACTTTGCATAGTTCAACGTCTGTCCTCCTCGTCGGTGGCTGGCGAAGGCGGCGGCTTGCAGATCTGCAGCAGCAGCGGCGGTGCCACCTCCGGCTGCATCCCAGCCGCGCCGTCGCTCCTGTCCCGTGCCCTGCGCCAGCGCTGCCTCGCTGACCTGGGGTTTCCAACTCTGCCACCACTGCTCGCTGGCACCGCCCTGGGGCGGCGAGAGCCGGTGCTCTGCTTTGGGGATGGCTTCTGAAATAACTTGTATGTAGGGGACCGGGCTTTCCTCTCATTTTCTTTTGAACAGTATTTAAATGCAAAGTAGAAGTTACATTTGAGAGAGAGTTTAGACTGTGAGCCAATAGGCCAAACCTTGGGAAAATTAACCCAAAAAGTAACGAGTCGTCCTTCACTTTCCATCCCTCTTTGGGGAGAGTGCAGGAGTTTCAGAAACAAGCGCCACCGCGTTGAATCCATTTGCTAAATTTTGCTCATGACTCTGTGTCTTTGTCCATTGAGAACCAGCGGGTGTTTGCAGACCAATTGATTAACCCCTGGGCTCCTTCCAGTGTTGAGCATTGGTCTGACTGGTCTCTAGCTTTCTGGAGTCCCCTTGCTCAACCCCTTCATCGTGGGTATTTCTGTCTTTCAGTCCTTTACGACCTTCCTTGTCCTCTGCAATTGCTTGTCTACTTCGTGACTCTCTTAGGATGAATTTCATTAGGCTCCAAAAGGTTGGAAATGCGCTAAGCACCTCTTTATTTGCCAGATTTGGCCTGGGGGCTGAACCTCTGCGGTTACAATTAATTGCGTTATGCACCTGGTCACGATCCACACTTCTTTAATGAAGAGTTACCTTAAGAAAAGAAAAGTACAGGTTATTTTGACCCTCTCTGGGCTGTCATCCAGGAAACGGCGCACCTACGTTTTGCTTTACCTTTCTCGTCTAATATGTTCTTAGTTCCCGGTGAGTGAGTTTAGGCACTAGAAGCAAAGCAGTATGGAGCTTAGTATGAGCTAACCCGCTTCCCTTTGCAGGCAGGCTGCTCAGACACGATGCTTGCTTATTCACACCCCCTATTGTTAAGAGGTAACAAATATTACTATCTAATATCAAGCTTATTTTAGGAAAAAGGAAATCTTGGGTAGAAAATACATAGCACTGCCTAGGTCTTAGTGATGATTGACTTCATGTGACACGTACAAATTGAAGCGTTAAAGATTTTATGAATATGAGACACAAATAAGGGCTTTGAGGAGAAAACTGATGGGTTTATTTTATATATGGCTTTCAGATTCATTCATGCCTTACTGCCTGCCTGCTCCCAGCGAGCGCGTAGAGGCAGGAGGTTTGAGCTTCTCCTCGGTCTCGCCGTGCCCGGGCAGGTGCACGGGGCCAGGAGCGGGTCAGTGTCCCTGTGCACCCCAGAGCCACTGCGCTGCGTCGGCCGGCGGAGGGGATGGGCAGGCTAGGAGGAAGGCGGCAGGTCTCTGCTGGCCGGGCACAGCGACGGACGGGGCACAGCCCTCGTCGGTGTCCGCCTCGCTTGTTTCTTCGCTTGCTGTTGTGAATCTCACCAGAAGCGGCTGTGTGCGGCGGCGGGGTTTGCCGTGTGTGCCTGATAGGTTTGCGCTTGGCTTTTGCTCTACCGACTGCACAGAAGCGAGAAGTGCATTTTTATATACGAAAATGTTCAGACTACGTAATGTCATCTGAAAAACCCTCCTTATTTGTCTGTTTCCTTTAGTTAATATGGTAACTGCGGTATGCAGCTTTCTGCGTTTCGGCATCTAAAGAACGAAAGGCAGCAATACTGGGACACGGAAGCTTTCAAATAATTTTCATGATGTGCCTTTGTATGTATGTTGTGTAGGCACAGCATTGTATATGTGCTGTATACTACATGCCTAATCATATTTTTGAAAATTGTTCCTATTTAGGTTTCTTTTTTGTCTTCGGGTGTGTTTGGAAATTGTTATACGCATATTTTTATACTTAGGTATAGTGAATAACTTCAAGTGTTACAGGAATGGGCTCGTTGCCTTCACGTCTTGCCTGATGTTCTTCTCCCGACGAAGACGTGTAGGAAGCTTAGTGAATGAATTACATAAAAACCTCTGAAATTTGCGTAGGCTGATTCCTCAAAACGCTTTGTTTCTTTACTAGGGAAACCACTTTGTGTTTCCCTGAAGAAGTGAAGAACTCTAATCCAGCTCAACCAGAAGGTCCAAGTGGCCTTCTTATTAAGCCATTAATGAGCAAATAATTTGTGGTTAATAATTTACTCAGTTTTAACCTGAACAGTTTATACCAGTGGAGCTTAAATGCCCCATTGAGTGTAGTCATTGCTAAAAGTTACTCAAACTCTTCCTACAAGGGACTGCACTTCTGGCAGGTGAGGCGTTGGTGTGGTTACCGGAATGTACTGGGTGATTTTTTTTTTTTCCTTTTAATTCGAAGAAAACCATATGGAAAAAAAAATCGGGAGAGAACGGAAGGGTCGTGGCTAGCAGGCTCTCGGCGGACACCAGTTGCGTGGTGAGGGACGACGATTCTAGATGCCTGGTCCTGGACCTTCGCTCGCCTTCACCCAGGCTTGCACGCCTGCGGGGGCTGAAGCCTGTCACCAAGAGGGGGAACGTCACGTTAGCAGGGCTGACGTGCTGGCTTCCTCGCTCCTCGGGGGAGGACCTTCACGCGGTGGGAAGAAGCCCGTTAGGGGAATGAGGCTGAAATACCTAGGACGCCGCTGCAGAGCTGCGTGGGCTTCACCGCAGCTGGTAACGCACAGTAAACGCGCCTGGGCTGCCCTGCTCCGACGAACAGTCCCTGTGTGAAAGATAACTCCGTACACAGAACGCTGTGAGCTGGCGCTTCCGTGTTTCTGTCGTGTTGCTTTGATAAATAAGTCTTTGTTTTTAGGAAATTACCCGACAACTTTGCATCTCTGTCCTTTAAATCCTGCCTGAGTGGGCTGTGAGCTCCTAAGCTTATTGGAAATGAGGTTATCGTGCAAGGCGCAGCCGAGAGCTTATATGTACGAGTGGGTGAATTTACTCCATGACAATAAGATGTTATGTCTTAGGGCTTTAGGGGTAACATCAGAGAAAGAGGACTCGACTATAGCAACAGGAACGTCCTATGCGATTTTTCCATGTCTAATTTGCAGGAAGGTGTGACAAGACCGTGAATTACTTGGGCATGACTTCTTAGCATATGGTTTATGGAATTTAGATCGTGATTTCAGCAAGAAACCCAGAAAGGGTTGGTTTCTTTGCAGTTCAGACTCTTAGGGGACTTTTGCTTTGCATGATCACGTGCGGTTGTGTACTCGAGGCACCTGAGTCTTTGCACTCCCAACGTACAGCGAAAATCCTTCAAGTCTGAAATTGGAACCGACAGAAATATCAGTGGCTGAAAAAAGCTGCTTGCATGTCTGCAGTTCTCTGTCCTAGATAGTAAGTAGGCTCTTGGTAGCAGGAGAGGAGTACGTTAATATCGTGTTCATACGTGCTTTAAAAACACAGAGCCACAAGACGGAAGAGCCCTTTTGGGTCTTCAGCTCTGTTGTGAACACGCCTGGGCTGTACTGTAGCTGCCAGGATGTCTCCAGTTTATCAGGGACTCTGGCAAATCCTGCTGGATTTCAACCCTCAAGTCCTCCCTGTACTCAGAGATAAGCGTTCCCGGAGCAGGGTGCGTCTCGCCGGTTGGTACTAAAATGCTAGGTTTGCCTGCGTGTGGGTGAAAGGAGCTGTATCCGTGGTCTTCATTTCATTTTCCCGGCTGATAAAATTCCAGTTGTTGTTTTTCCCATGTAGTTGTGCTTCCCGTATGCAGTGTCTCTTGCTCTGAAGCCGGGTGTCTCTGGGAGTACCTCAGGGTCCCCCTGCGCGCGCTGGCTAGTGCCGCCTGCGTCAGGAAAAGGCTCGTTCCTCCTATGCATCGACAGGGAGGAAGGACGCGTGGTCCTGCTGGTGTTTCCGCAGGAACGTGGGGCGGGTTTAGCAGCCGGTCAGGCTGCGGGAGAGCTGGTCCGTGAGGCTTGGCTCTGCTCCGTCACAGCAAGGCCCGAGCCCAGAGGAGCAGCCCGGTGCCCAGTCCCTCGTGGGCGTTAGCACCAGCCTCCCAACGGCTCCCGTGTCCTCGGGCACTGTACACTTCCTATAGGAACAAACCCAGCTCCCTTACCCTTTGCTGTCCCGCCTAAGCATGTGTAAGACCAGAACGTGATCCTTCAGATTTCAGCGGTTTTTGATGCCTCGAGGCATGTTCCTTGCGCGGACAGTAGGGAGTGATCGAACCACACGGCAGTCCAGCCGGGCTCTGGGCGCTGCCGGCCTAGAGAAGGCAGGGTCTCACGTAAAGGTCCCTATTTTTTACTTTTTGAATGACTTAGCTTACTGAAGTCCTCCATTTGGCCATTTCAATTGCCCTTTACAGGTGAAAAAAAAATAATTGCGTGGCTTACTATAAATATTAAAAAAAGTAGTGGAGGGTATTAGAACTTCTGCAAAAGTTGTCATGTTTAGCCCGGCCCTGGGCGCAGCAACGGGGTGACTGGGGTGACTGGTATGCAGGGAGGAAAACCATTTCTTTTTAAAATGGCTTTTAACCTTGCTTTCAATAAGAAAAAGTAATGCTGACAGCATTTGATGTCTGCTGCTCAAAATCCAGACTTGGTGGTGGTGGTGGTGATGGGAAGACAGCCGTTCATAGGTTTGTATTTTATGCGTAAGATATCCCTTGCTGCTGCTAACAATCCAGCCAAATTACAGCCTCAACCAGCTGAAGGAATATTCTGAGGATAAGTTTCTCCGCTTCGTATGCATTCTCTGGGCTTTACTTTAAACGTGCAGAGCAAAGCAGCAACAAACCAAGCTTGGGGTTTTTTCTGCAAATCTTTGTATGAGTCACTCTTGTTTTCCTTCTCCTTCTGAACGTTTTGTATACAACCATATTCGTTTATTTATTTTTGCTTCTCTTATCCCTGTGATTGTTTTGTTGGGCAGCACTTACGCCTTGAACACCAACAGCTGACTTACGTAAACTAGAAAGCCCAGTTGTACTCCAGCCCTTCTGCTCGTGCGTCACAGACAAGCAGACTGTCTTCAGCTGAAAATATGGCTCAAAACTTTCTTATATTTAAATGCTTTTATCTTTTTTACTTAATATGCTAATTTTTTGTGACCAAGGACACAGCTTATTTTAGTGCGGATCTTTGCTTGGTCTGCTTCTTGGCCGTGTTCTAGGTCAGCGCCCATTATCAGAGTCTACCAGTAGCTACTTGGCTTTTTGAAAAACATATACTGTAGAAGCACATTTTCATGTCTGCGCCAGGGTTCGCTGGTAGCCTTTGTGATTATTTGCTATGAAGTACTAAACATTAAGATAGAATTTATGCGAGGGCACCTCCAAAGCCTGAAGGCTAATAGCAAGACAGGGCTGTCACAGTAGAGGGGCGTGAATGAGCGTGCTGAGCTCGGCGGCGAGCTTATTGCATCTGTTCCAGACATTGACCACAAGTAAGGGACACGGCAGTTTCTTTTTAAGGAGATTTGGGTTCTCTTTGCCCTAATTAAAATAATAAAATGGCATTTAATTGCGACTGAGTCTTTGCTACATCTCATTAACTGACTTATTTGGGTTATTGGCTATTGTAGCGGGAGCAGAGCCGCTTCCTGAATTTCCGTGTGCGGTATAAAGTCGCGTGCCCCAAGAAGCTGCTGAGCAAACCCAGTAGCGTGATAGTAAATGGGAGTATAGGTGGTATTTCTCGGTGTTCGTTATATAACCTCCCACACGTGTAGCATCCTTACGCTTTTTACCTTTTCCATTTGTGTCTGAGCTACTTTCAGTAATTTTACAAGTGCATGTAGTCGTAAACATTATTCGAGTTGTACCTTCAAACGTACGTATTTAAGCGTACGGACGTCCTCACCTTCAGCTCTGCGATAAGGCACGGCATCAGTTTTCTCTCCTTAGAGGCTTGCTGCAATGTGCTCACAAGGTTTCACGCTGCAGAAGCGTCCCTTTTGTCAAAAGGGGCCTGAGGCATTTCGGGGCTGTTTCTCTGCCTGCAGCGCCCTGCAACTGTGTGAGGAGGAAGATCCAGAGCCTGTCCCTCGCTGGAAAGGTGGCTCCTGGAGAGTAAACGTGACCGTTGGTCTTATTAATCAGGATCAATACCTTAGATGTCGACAGCAGTCATCAGCCACCCCCTTGAGGTGAGGACAAGCACCGTGACTGCACAGGTCATCTCTTCCTCCCGTGAGTCGTCCCCCTCCTGACAGACAGCAGAATAGAGGGGTGCCTGACCGAGCTTCGCGTCCACGGGTGACGCTGTGCCCTCGGCGCGCATGTTGGTGCGCTGGGGCCGAGACCCTGCTGCTGTCTGAACCTGAGGTGCATCGGTAAACGTACGAGGGGCGACATCCTAGAGGGCTCTTGCATTTCTTGGCTGAATTTCTTGGCTGAAAACTTGCATTTCTAAGGCTGAATTCTTTTTAGAAGCTTCCTTGCCCCATCCCTGTTTGGCATCAGTATCTCTCCTCTGAACTTCCTTACTATGTTTTCCCTCAGAATCCCCCTCTCTTTTCTTCTGTGCCGTGGGCACCGATGCGAATCAAGTTGTGCTTTGCGAGATGAATTGTGCGTGGCTTACCATTTCCCCCGTGTATTGCCTCTTTTCGGGGGGAAGTTAGGGATAAAGGGAATGAACTATGCCCGTAAGTGCAGGTACAATTGTTGTTTCCTGTTTTAAAGGACTGGGGTTTTTTTTGAGGACTCGCATGATGTTTTCAGAAGATAAGGCTGAAGTGCCTGGTGAAGGCTTAGAAGGAACTGAGGACTCACAGCAAGCCGCCCAGGATTGAGAATAGCTTGAGCGATGGAGTCGGGGTCAGAGATGGAGACGATTTTCCACGTAGTCTGTCCGAGTTCTCTGCAGGGAGCCTGGGGATGGACAGCTTTAGGTTTACATCTCACTGGTTGATTGGCTGCTCCTCCTGAAAAATTTATGGCACTGGGCTTGTCTGCTACCCAGGACCCACAGGTTCAAGTTTTTTGATTGTTATTTTATACGTACTGTGCCTCTGCTGGTTTATTCCTGTTGCTCTTGGAGCACCTCTTCATCCAAGATGAATTTAAAGTATTGGCGGTTGAGCTCAGACGACCTTTTCCGTGGCTTGCGTGTGTGTATGTTCAGTTGAGAAATGGAGTCAGTATTTGATTTTTTCCCCCACGCCTCCCACTATAAAACCTAAAGATAGAGTCTTGTCGGTGCGTCGGCCCCACCAGCGCTGAAGCCAGTGTTTCTAGGTGAAACCATGTGCCATCCCCGCTATAATGAAATGATGAAGAAAAAATTGAACACAGACGTGTGTGTATACATATGTGTACATACTCACGCAAAAATTGGTATATCAAAGCTTAAAAAGCTATTGCAAATGCATAGTGAATAAAGAGTGCTAGAAAAAAGGGTGCGTTCTGATCCTTTAAGTCGAGTTCTGATTAGAGTTCATTAAAGGGGAAGGAGTTGAAAGATAGATGTCATAGGAAGAGTGTAACTACACTCAGGGCTTTAAGTGATCAAAATGCTCTCGGAAAGTCTGTTGTCAGACTTCGACGCTGTGTCACAACCCTCGGTGTCATTCCTGCAGTGAAAACAAAATGTTGATGGTTTTTGGCGATATGAACAAAATCGTCCAAACCGAGAAGGTAGAAACACGGCTGCTTATTAGGAGGTTTTTCCCTTAAAATATGTATTTTAACTGTCTAGGTAGAGCGTTCGTTACTGCAGGCAAGATGAAATCTGCACATATTGAATTGCCTCTGGCTACCGAATGTATTTCTGGAGTACATAATATTTTAAGCAGGTAGCACAGAACAAGTCTGCAAGTCAATCTGTCTACAGCTAATCAAGTACTCACAGCATTACTTCTAGCAAAATAATTTTAAAGGAGAAGTCACTTGCCAGTCACTAACAAGCATACAGATGAACTAAGGAAGTGGTCTGTGTGGCAAAAATAGGAGGTGTACAGGGTGATTTCTAATAAACAATCAAATCTAGCTTTTTAGAAAGATCTATAGTCTGTGCACCCGCTTGCTAAAAAATCCATGGATTGAGTATACTTTTAATAAGGCTATGGATTTGATGACTAAGAACTGCGCTTTGTGAAGAGTTTTAGTTTCAGCTGACCCAGACTCTGCATCTGCATCTGGTCAAGGTGAGCGTTTTGTCTCATTTCACCATCCGCAGAGCGGGCTTGGCGAAAAATACTTCTCTCTTGTCAAGGGTTTTAAGATTTTAACGAGAAAAGTGTTAACAAATACACCTGCGTTTACGAGGCCAAGTCTTAAGTAATGGTTTCTTTCATGCCTCACAAGGACCTTCTTTGAAATCCATTGCACCACACAGAACAATAGAGACCAATCTTGCTGCAGCGTGCCGTCTTCTGAAAGTGCAAATCTTCACCCCTTGTTACGAATCTGGTTTTTTCCAGTGTGCGAGTCGGCGTGACTCTGTGCCGCAAATACAGTGTGTGTGTCCCGGTACCCTCAGAAAAGCTCCGTTTTTCTCTGCTTGGGATGTGAACCTGACATACCGTGCCTGAATATCGCTGGCATGGTTGAAGAGCGACCCCGATAAACATGGGGGATGTTTCTAAACTCGCCGAGGGTGGGAGGTTAAGTGGGAGAAGCGGGGGCGAATACACAGTGTCTGCCGTCACCTGTGGAGGCGTTTCCAGTCCCTGATGTTCAGACTTGTGAGCTCAGCTCATGCTTCCCTCTCTCGAGTGATCACGTAGAGTGTCTAAAAAAGATTTTCTTAAATATTTAACATACTGAGAAGGTCTGGCCTTCACGAATGGCTGTTATTTGCAATCTCAAGTATACGACTTCTGCAGACTTGTGCTTTTAAGACTGCTTGAATACAGCATCTGCTGCTGTTGGACTGGAGGCTACAGGAGGAAAGTAGATGATGTTGGAGTGTCTTTCAGTTGTGTAACGCGTCCTGGGCACTGACCTGGCGCAGAGGACTGTGGTCCTCTTCAGGATTTGCTGCTTAGCGCAGGACCTTGGTGTTGAAATAACTTTCCTTCACAAACTCTCTCTGCAAGAAGCTTGGCTAGATGAAGCGCAGCCTCCTTTAGCTTGTGTTCTAGCAGCTAGCGATCAGGTTCGTTGCTGCGATTCCTGTGTTACAGTGGTAGGTGGGCATAACCCAAAGGAAACCATTGATGACTCTTGTCTGAACGTGGGTGCCTTTGAATGTCGGGACAGAGCTCCCGAGCGGCACAAGGGCGACAGTTTTGTCCTCTGGCAGATTGCTTAGATTCGACAGAGAGCTGAAATCCAGAGTGAATGAAAACTTCTAGAACAACTGATGCTGCAAAAACAACTCTTACGCTCCTCCCCTCCAACTTCTGATATCCTGACGGGTTTGTTGTGGCTTCTGGTTGATTCCAAACCTGAAGCGGAGGCATCGAAGGCTTGAGCTGCAGACGCACCTCTGTGATTTGCTCCATCCTTGAAGAGGAGCTGACGTCCCCCTCCAGCTCACCGCGAACATCCGCCCCGTGCTCCCCGAGGGCAGCCCTGTCTCCTGTGAGTGCTGGCTGGAGGTGCTAAGGCACTGAAACGACGAGAGCATAACTTGGTAACGTAGAGGTTGTCATGCTAGCCGTAGCCATGAACACTTCAGAATACTTAAAATACTTGGGGCTAGGAAAAAAAGCCATTATTGTTACCATCTGTTATCCAGCTGCATGGAGGCAGTTGAAAAATGTGTACGTTTCTGTTCGTTTTAATAAAGATGTATTAAAGCGCTCGGAGGAGACATGCCTTTAACCTGAAGCAATGCAATAAGCCATGCAGATAGTTTGTTTTTAAATTTAATTGATGTCACTTCACTATTAGAATGGGTCATCATTAAAGGCATCTAGAGTTATTAATATTTCTGGTAAATATATAAGCTTTTTTGCTTTTATCCATGCAGACACCTAATATGAAGGCAGTCTGTTTTCTAATGCTCTCTTCGCTCGATCTGTTAGCACTCTGCGAAGTACTGATGGCATCAGAGCAGGTCGTGAACTCAGCTCCTGAGAGATACGACTATTTATCATATTGACAAAAGCATAGGCTTTATGAATAGGCTTCTGTATTACTGCACAACAGCAAAAGCATCTTGTGGAAGATCTTCTGGATTTTACGCCTGACACCCCAGATAGATGAGGATTAGGGCAATTGGGATGACAGGCTCATTAGTATTTTGAGAGCGCTAGAAACGGAGGCAGGCAGTAACGCGGAGGCACAGTCAATGTGTTTCAAATGACAGTGCACTCAAAGAGTAGCAGAAGACAGGCGGACTTAGGCTGAGGCATTTTCAGTTGGTTAAGGGACCGAAGAGGTACATTTCCCCTCACGTGCGGATCCGCAAAGTCTCGCTGAGTTACGGCTGGTGGAGGGTCTGCGTCACCTTTCCAGGCCCTGGTCCGGGGAGAAGCTTGCTTGCCCAGTGCAGTGAAGGTCGGTCTGTCCCTCCGGTGTCTGTCCCTCCGGAGCCGTGGCCTCAGCCCGAAGGATGCTTGGAGCCCGCGCTGCTCTGCACCATCACGGGGGCGCGTTGCCAGGATGCGCCCCACAGCGCCAGCCCGCCAGAGGTCAGCCGCAACCTGTTGAAGTATTATTGCATGTCCAGTAACTTGTGAGCAGCTCCGCACACAGAGGATGCGTGTTACCGTACGGCATCCGTCGAACAGCAATATACACCGGAGTGTTTTCTCTCGGCCGTCAGCGCAACGCACCAGGGCATCTGGATGTCTAAGTACCGATGCAATGTAGTCTCACCAAGACGTATAGAAACTTTTCTATAATTCTTTAGTGGTAACTGTTGTTTTCACAGTAAACTAAGCTGTTAAACTGTTGTTAATTGCAATTTAAAGGCATTATTGCCGTATAAATCTGGCTATTATGTAGGCAGTACCCTGCCAAGAGACGATTATCTTTTTTTTTTTCCCCCCCAGTGTAGATAAGGAGATGTTTGTTGCCTTCTCAAAGATGGTATTGCTGACAAGAAGTCAGTTGTGCAGTGCTCCACCTAACACCGAGCTGTTGATCAATAGAAGCCAACAAACCAGTTTTGGATTGTGTGGAGATCATTTCAAACAGCTGATGTTAGCTGTGCCACCACACCGGGTCTCAGCTCCATGGTTCTGACTGCATCCAGGCCGCTTCTGCGGACAACAACCCGCGACCATGTTGTGATCTTATTTATCTGTCTGTTTTTAATGGAGCAGGGAGTGTTTCTGTGTTCTTTTCAACATGGATTTCCCCTGTGCTGCTGCGGGGCTTATCCTGATCTCGTCGTACGGTTTCTGCAAAGATTCTCTCCATACTCCACAAAACGAGATTACTGCAGCGTCCCGTTACTGTTGAAAACAATACTCCAAATGCAGCAAAGTGGTTTGCTCAGAGAAGCTAAGATCAGCTTTAGAGCGTAACCCGCGAGAGNGCAGCTGCGGGACTTATCCTGATCTCGTCGTACGGTTTCTGCAAAGATTCTCTCCATACTCCACAAAACGAGATTACTGCAGCGTCCCGTTACTGTTGAAAACAATACTCCAAATGCAGCAAAGTGGTTTGCTCAGAGAAGCTAAGATCAGCTTTAGAGCGTAACCCGCGAGAGATCCCCGACCAACACGATGCACTTCTGGCATCAGAGAGGCAGGGTCTAGTACTAGGAGCGCAGGGGTTCGCCTGTTGCCTTCCGGGATGGCTCGCAAGCTGCTGAGGTCTCTGGACATCCCGGGTCTCCCTGGCCCTGCCGCCGTGGGACGAAGGGATGCTCAAGCGCCTTCTCTCCCTCTCCGTGCTGTGCTCTACAATTAATGCTGCTGCTTTGTTGGCAGGCCAGCCTGGAAAAGGAAGGCACGGCAATTAGGAGCATGCGGTACCTAATCCATTCTAATTAGAGGCTGTTATCCGTGTTTACCTCCCCGCAGTGGTGCATAGCCTCCTACAGAAGACCTCAGGAATTCTGATGTAGCTAGGCCGTGTCACGCGAGGAATGTGCTGTGTACCTGGTGCTGAGCAGAGGATGTGGCCATGTGCGAAGGTTTGCTCGTCTTCTCAAAAGTGATTCTTCCAAAGTAAAAGATAAATTAAAGAAAACAATAATTGCAATTCCATATTGATTGCTTTTGCTTTACTTATTGGCTGCCCCTGCAATGAAGATATTATCGATCAACGTGCTGGATTGAATATAGTATTGGGCTTAATTCCACTAGTTTTAGTTTTGCCTCATTGCAATACTTCCCGAGTAGGGTGGTACTTTGTATTACAGCAAAGTCACTCTGAGTCTTTCCTAGCTTTTATAGAAATAATCAAAATCACGGGATCAGATTCTTTATTACTTTTTTCTTTGTAAAACACTTTTCCCGTATCAGTTCTCCATCACAAGAAAGGAAATATCTTGTCACTTAGCTTATTAAATGACGGATTTTTGAAATGATTCTGCAACTTACTCATGTTTGAAATACATATTGACACCAAAGATCAAAATCTTTCTGGAATTTGAGGGGGGAAAAATCCATTTTGAAATTCACCTGTCAAACGTTCATACCTTGTGGGATCTTGAACGCTTACGAAATTTTCATTTCATATTAACCTAAATGGCACCTGGGAGAGGCAGGAGCAACCCCAGCTGCCTCCCGGAGGCATTTGGGCATCTCTCCTTCCAGATTTCGAGAGCTGTAGGGTTTTATCGTGGTGTCCTGTACCGTGATCTTGACACCCAAAGGGATATTCAAAAGGATGATCATATACGCCTTATATCTTGAACGGGAAACCCGTATGACCTATTCTGGAACAGTAGAACATTTTCTTGCTGTCAGTCCTGAATTTAGGAAAGTGAGAAGACAATTATAGCAAGATTTTTTTTTTTTAAAAAAGCATGTTTTTTTCTGTTTAGAAGCCTCTGGCAAGAATCTCTTGCAAGAGGAGAAATAAGACTGATGGAGTGTAAAGCCGGCAAAAGATAATGTTGACTCTATGGGAAAAAACTCACAGCTCTCTAATACAGCTTACTTAATAAGATTACAGCCAAAAAATATCACTCAGTATCTGAATAAAAGTAAGTAAAACACCATATATGTTAGAAGCTGATAACCTACAACAAATCAAGTTGGCCAACACAAATCATAACACAGCGAGCACGTTGAAATTCTGCCTGTAGCCAGTAATGCATCCCTTGGCATTTGGAAGCCACTGGTGATACCCGGTGCGGTGCACGCCAACCGCACGGTCTAACCAATGCAGTGCATGACCAGCATTTATAACAACCGTCTAAATTTTTTTTTTTACTTAGAATTGCTGCATTTTTCCTGTAAGTGCCACTAAAATTTGGAACAATCTTCATCAAAATGTCATTTGTTGTTAAAAATCATTTTCCGTAAAAGTGCAAGCCACCTCTATTTTACGTTGGACCTGCCTTTCATTTCTGTAAATCGTTCCCATTGATTTACCCTCGGTGCTCTTTGGAAAAGACATTTTATTTTTTGTATCTCTGTAACATTGGCTGCTGGTAGTCACGGTTGGGCTGTATGAAAAGTATGAAATGCTTGTCATAAATATATTGCAGTGATTATATTGTGCTAAGGGCTAGCTGCGTATTCACAAATGCTAGATTTAAATGTCTCGCATCAAATATGCTTGAGATTTATTCAGCTGAAATACTAAACAACTGGATTTCAGTTTTTAACTGGAATAATGAGAAAAGTAAGAGGTCTAGGTTTTCTCTGGCCATAAAAATCGTAGTTAGCACTCTTTCCTTTTTTCCTGTCGCTTGCTTTGGTATTTATATTTGCTTTTTTATAGTAGTACAACACCCTAAATTAAGGGTTGACAACTTAATTATATGTGATTGATATGCTTATTTTGAGTGAGTCATTGCCCGAATGTAAACTGCAAATGCTGTTCTGTTTTGCCTTTGCTGTTTGCAAGTAGAGGCAGGGAAGGAACGCGCTCAGAGCATCCGACAGGCTCTGTCATCAAAAAACCAGAGACGGAGTCTTCCTGCAGCAAAGCCGAAAATGTCGCAGGCAAAGGGAGGTCTCTTGGAGACCTCTGTGCCCAGTAGCTCTCTGAACGTGAGTTACTCTGCATGTTACGCGTCGTATGAATGAGAGTAAATTGGCCTCGTAGACGTGGGTATGGAAATTGGGCACGAGGAAATCGCTGCTTTCCCTAGAAACGCCAGCGGATGCAAACGGGAGTGGAAGGAACGCAGCGAGTGCTGGGCCCCAGCAGGGTCTGGAAGCAGCTTGCTGCTTCCCCAACCGTGAACCCGACCAGCCACAAACCTGCAGCAGCTCAGGGAAACTGCGCACGGCGAGTGCCAGCGGTCCCAAACAGAGAAAACCCCCAAAAGATATCCGCGAACGTCTTCCAGCTTCGATTGACTGAGCTTCACTCAAGCACGTTTAGCTCCTACCCTCCCGTAAATTCATGCTGCCTACCCAGACGCGTTCAGAAGCTCGTAACTGTTGTTAGACGGTGTTCGGCAGCAGGAGGGCTTCCCATGAAGACTTCCCTCAAGTGTCTGGAATGTTGTCAGGAAGCAATAACAGTAAAGACAGTACTCTTGCTGAAGGAGAAATGCCACTTCGGAGGAGGGCTGTAACAGCGTTCCGTAACGAGCTGCGTAATGTCTACAGAGCTGTTCTTGATGTTATTGCTTTAAATGTTTAACAGTTAGGAGGGGGATCAAACTGCTTGGTTGCTTTAAACTTCACTCGTGTCTACTTTAATGGAGGAAGCACGCGTAGCGGTTGCTGTGGCAGAGTTACAGGGATGAAGTTTGCGTTTGTAGTTGATTTGAATTCTCAGTCCACTCCAAAGGCATGTCACTCCTTATCCATCTGTTGTCACACGTGGGATAATGTTTGTGACACGGGCTTTGTCTTGTCCTGGGAGCAGAGCAGCGAACACTGAAATTTTACGCATTGTACCTTCTTATAAATGAAGTAGTCCGTAAAAAATGAAGTGAGTGCTACTAAACTGTCAAAACTTTCATGTTTTCAGTCTTTCAAAAGGCCTGGAACAAATTTTGGTACCTCGTTTGACCTTCCTTCTAGCCGTCACAAACACAAGAGCGAAGCACGTGCCTTTCTCAGTTATTCAGGGCAGAATTACTGTGTTTCTTGCTAGAGACGTACGTCATTGTGCAGAGTCGCTGCAGCGCGAAGGGTCACGCGACCTCTGAGAGCGGCCCAAGTGTGCGCTTCCAGGAGAAGGCTGTGCTAAGCAGACTGTCGTTGTAGGTCACGCAGCTTAAATCTGGTTTAAAATTTTATGTGAAACAGTTTTTGTGCTAAAGAGGGTTTTTTTGAACAATACGGTTCTTCCAACAAAACCCACCTCAAGTGCTTGTTAAGGAAAATAACTCTGACCAAAAATGCTTGGTTGCCAAACAGTGTCTTGGATTCCTTTTTACAAAACCTTTTTGTTTTCATAAATACCAGCACCACCACTCACCTACTAAATAAATCACTGCTTCTATAAAGTTAAGACTTCTCTGCTTTAGTTTTGGCTGAAACCGGGAACAATATTCTGACTTGCAGACATCGAGAACCACGTGCAGGCACGCGTGGCACTTCTGGCGTTCACAGCTCCTGTGTTCTCTTTATAAGGATTGATTCAAGTTTCGTTTGGGGAGGGGGGTGTGTGTGTGTGCTTCGCTTGTCTGATGAAAACATGATAAAGGGCATCCAGTTCCTCCGTCTTCCTTCCGCAGCCTGGCTGCCCTGTATTCTTAACTTTCGGTGGGACTTACGCCGGCAAGGGAGGAGCTCTCCCTTTGCCATTTTCTGTCTCTCGGCAAGTAGCAGTGAGACGCCTTTTTATTATCAGGCAACAAAGGTTAATTTGTTCTAGGATTAAGTGAACAGAAGTTTCTGTTTGATCGATTTTCATTCATCACGTGGCTGGAGAGCAGCTGACTGCTCGGAGGGTGCTAGGACATTATCCGCAGTTCCTCCTCTTGTTCAGCTCTCGGCTGAATGCCAAAACCAGAGCTGTTTTTACGTACGCTGCTTAAACTCTCCGCGAAGATGAAACACCCCTTCCATGTGTTTACTCCCTGGGAGGCTTAAAGTCCAGACCGTGGGTAAAGTTTCTCCAGTTCAATGTGAGAAAATACGACGACTGTACAGCGACAAGTATATTCCTCACTCTGATGTTTTTTCCCTCCAAATTTATTCAGTTATAAGTTTCAGACATAATTGGAACTGAATCTGAGGGGTCAAAGACAATGTTTTCTTGAAGTAACATGCAACTAAATTAATGAAAATGCAAATTTTAGGTTTCTGTTGCTTTGGGGTCGGTACCCTTCTCACGATGCCTGCCTCTATCGATACAGCTATGTTAACCGAGGCTTCCTACGGAGCTCTGGGAGACAACTTACTCTGTTGCTTGTGGATCTCCACGCGCACGGAAAAGAACCTTTGAAAATACTTCCTACTCAATGTTACTTGCATAGCTAAGACAGTAGAAATTTAAGAATTGCGGTCATCTTCAAGTACACATAAAAACATAAGTAAAGGTAAATGTGTGCCGGGGGGAGTGGAGGAGAACGTAACCAGGTAACAAAAAGCTTCTCTAAAAACTGAAGTAAACCCTAGGTATATGCATGTGTATAGGAGACTGTGGTGTTTAAGAAATCTTCTGAAAATATTAGTGAAACGATATGTTTGTTGAAGTTAATTTCTCAAGCTAATTTCTATTAAAATTGAGCTTTTATTTTTCTTTTGATTTCAATAAACACTAAAGATTTAGTTTGTATACAGTCGTTAGAGGAATACATGTATCACGCATAACCTAACGGGCTCGGTTTTTCTTTCCTAGGTGTCCCAGTATATTTGAAATTGGGAAGTGCCTCAATGTTCCTTTCCTGGCTTAGTCATCTGCTTAACCTGGAAGGTGACGTGTAGTGGGGATGCAGGACGTGACTGTGCTGCTGAGCAAAGGGAGAATTGGGTGTCTTTCAGTAGCTGGCTGCGAGGAGGGACCCCGGTTCTCAGGGGACACGGGGCGCTCCTCGTGACCCTCGTCGGAGAGGCTGGCGATGACCACCAGCTCTAGGCACAAGCAAGCTCATGCTCCTGGCAAGGTCTGGCACTCTGTGTGAGTCTGCAGCGCGGAAGGAGCCGAAGGACAGAGACTTTCCATCGCAGCTCGTCAGCAGCCTGGGGTGCACTGGGCACGCGGCTGGAGAGCACGCTGGGGTGCACCAGCATCCTCCAGGCTTAATTGGGAAAGGGCATTTGGTTGCTCTGTAGTGCTCATGCAGCAGACACCTCGGAGGAACGGACTGGGGAAGGGAACGCCCGTGGCCCGTTAACGAACAGAAAGCTGCTGTGCGTGGGCCCTTCTTCTGTGCGTGTTGCTTGTGCGGATCGTGAAGAGGAAAAGGAGAGCGCTGGTTCCTCCCGGCCATTGCGGTGTGGGATGGCGTTGCTCTGTGCAGATGACGCAAGGATGCCAAATCCTCTACCAGAGGACCACTGTCTGATGGACTGACCAAAGGTGCGCTGCCAGATGGGATGTGTCATGGCGAAGAGTGCTCGACCCCACGGCGAAGAGGGAAGGGTCGGTTTGTGGCTCCAGAGGGGCCGCTCTCCTCTGCTTCACCTCCAGCACCATGCGAAAGGAGACAGCTGTCGCTACGACCCGTGTTGTGGTAAGGAGGCTTATTTTACTTTCCTGTGAATTAAGTATTTCAGCAGTACATAGTCACTGCACAGCAGGAGAAGAGCGCTGGCAGTACTTTCAGGGAACGCTCTTCTATCCGCGCGCCCCTCGCAGGAAAACCTTCAGGGCTGTGCGGCTGGCGTAAACCATCGTTTGGTTGTTGAATCTCTCTGGGCTCGGCTGGAGCCGGAGACTCTGCGAAAGCTCCAGCCCAGCCCAGGCTTTGGTGCGGCAGTTGCACAAGGGCTCCTGCTATGGAGCAGCACTGCGCTGTGAACAGGGCGGTCGGTGCCTCCTGGTCTCGTTAAGGAGTTGCTCCACAGTTTGCTGGTCTACTGAAAATGTGCCCTGGAGGAGCGGTGGTGTTGCTTCTCACTGGTCGCACAGAGTGAAGTTGCTGAATAATATGTCTCTCANTCTTCTGTGCGTGTTGCTTGTGCGGATCGTGAAGAGGAAAAGGAGAGCGCTGGTTCCTCCCGGCCATTGCGGTGTGGGATGGCGTTGCTCTGTGCAGATGACGCAAGGATGCCAAATCCTCTACCAGAGGACCACTGTCTGATGGACTGACCAAAGGTGCGCTGCCAGATGGGATGTGTCATGGCGAAGAGTGCTCGACCCCACGGCGAAGAGGGAAGGGTCGGTTTGTGGCTCCAGAGGGGCCGCTCTCCTCTGCTTCACCTCCAGCACCATGCGAAAGGAGACAGCTGTCGCTACGACCCGTGTTGTGGTAAGGAGGCTTATTTTACTTTCCTGTGAATTAAGTATTTCAGCAGTACATAGTCACTGCACAGCAGGAGAAGAGCACTGGCAGTACTTTCAGGGAACGCTCTTCTATCCGCGCGCCCCTCGCAGGAAAACCTTCAGGGCTGTGCGGCTGGCGTAAACCATCGTTTGGTTGTTGAATCTCTCTGGGCTCGGCTGGAGCCGGAGACTCTGCGAAAGCTCCAGCCCAGCCCAGGCTTTGGTGCGGCAGTTGCACAAGGGCTCCTGCTATGGAGCAGCACTGCGCTGTGAACAGGGCGGTCAGTGCCTCCTGGTCTCGTTAAGGAGTTGCTCCACAGTTTGCTGGTCTACTGAAAATGTGCCCTGGAGGAGCGGTGGTGTTGCTTCTCACTGGTCGCACAGAGTGAAGTTACTGAATAATATGTCTCTCAGAAGAAACAGTGCCTTCGCGTGAGTAGAAATGTGGTGATGCGGTTACGTGGTAGGCTTTTCCTGTACAATCCTTTAAGACAATCACCTTTTTTGATTTGTTTTTTTTTCCCTTTTAAGAAAATGGAGAGGGAAAAACTTGACTCATAACAAAACTGTAAAAAAGGAACAAACGTGTAGTCAACTGGTATACTTGCACAGTGTGAATGAATGAGTTTTATTATGGATTTTTTTGGAATTGCAAAAGAGGATTCTGTGTTTTAATTAAAATATATGCCATGTAAAATATATGCCATAAGCACATCCAAGCCGCGTACACTTACAAACAAGAATTCATGCATTACTGTTTTCCTTTGAGGAAGGGAAATACCTTGCGGCCTTTTGCGTCACCTAGTTTACATTGTTGCGCGTTGAGGCATGAGTTTTGCAACCTCTGTGTTTTATCAATATGTACAGTTAACTTATGTGTTTCCATGGTTGAAACTGGTTATTTCCTGATTTTGTGAGTTAAATCATTTGGCTAGCATTATTTAGTAGCACGATATATTTATTCTAGCGTCTAACATTCCTGTTTAGATGTTCTTTGCTGTCCCACGCAGTTTTATACCTGGTTTCATTACTGTCCGTCCTTTGTGCGCCAGCTAGTGCACCTGAGCGCTTCACCTCAGAGTGTTTTGGTTATGCATCAACGTGGAATGCTTCATGTACACCAGAGCAGTCGTTTTGGCTGCCAGCTGAGTCGGTTATTTCGTTAATGTAGTCACCCTCTTAAAATGTGTGGATTTGCTGCAGTTCTGGTTTTGGTTCTGTTGCATTGACTTCATTCGATCCATCGTTTTAAGTGGAAATGAGTACTCTGATGCCAGCATAGAGAAATCTTGCTTAATATTTCTTGCTTGCCTGTACGTGGCGTGGTGGGCTTCGGTGACCCTTCTGCGCTGTCAGGAGCCAGGTCTGGGCCCGTCATCTCCATGGCTTTCGTGTTCTCGCTTGCCACGTGCATTACTTTCTCTTCTCCACCAGCACGATAGTTGGCGGGTTTCTTGGTGACGTGGTACTTTCTATTTGAATTTCACTTGTAAACATCTTCAGACTGCGTACCAGTACGTTAGGAGTCCCGTACTTCTCTGGGAATTGGGTGAATAGCTTATCATTACTTTTGCACTAGGGGTCTTATTTCAGACCACTGTGGCTAATTACTAACAAGTGATGAGAATTTGAGCATCAATTCCCAGTTTTTGCTCTGGGCAAACCCATCTTTCATAAATCTTCTGTGGGTTGTTTCCTGGAGCGGGTCAAGTGCTGCTGGCATTCGTTGTGGTTCCTCATTCTTCTGCCTTTCCATGTACACAAGCGAGCCACAATCCGTTCTAGGGTTTCAATTAACCGTGGAAATGATGTCCTAGATTATTTTAAATCATAATTTTTATATTGTTTGAAGTGGTTCTTTTCTCGTTGATCTGTCAGACTGAAACATTTCAGCCTTGTGCACGTGCGCAAGTAGCGTGTCTCTGCCCGTGTACCAAAAAATTTTGTTACTACTTGAAGTTTACCATTGTCATAATTGTCTGTGATTTATTCTTGACTAGACTTAGTTCACCTTTGTGTTAGAGTTCGCTATTTATGCTCTAAGTTCTCCTTCTATCGTGCTGCTTTCCAAAAACACGTGAAAGCCAGTGATTCTTTCTTAGAGCCAAACAGGTTAAGCGAACGCTGAATTTGAGTATCCCTTCTAATTTAAGTTCATAAACCTATGAAAAAAGAAAGTTGCTGCTGGCTTTGCACCTGAAGACATCCGTTCTTTGAATGTGTAGGTGGGAAATAGAAGGCACCAAGAGGTGACGCAGCAGTATTGAGACTGCTGCTATAGTGCCGATGGCTGTGCCCTGTTGTGGGGTTTATACTTGGAAATAGATAGGGAAAAAAAGGAAAGATGTGAGAAAAATTATGACAAAGAATGTTTCAAGGCATCAAAAACATTCCTTTACAACTACAAGCTTGAAGGTGAAGCGTCGATCATTGACTACTAGCAGCGACATGGGAAAGATTTCTGATGGTGTCACGATTCCTTGATGAAAGGCACACCGGAATAACGGCAGCAGCAAAGGTGCCCCAGAAGAATCTTGAAAACGTTTGCCATTTCCCGTGGGAGCGACCTGGCTAGGGGCATATCAGGTTCTCAGACATACAACAAGTTTTGTTCATTTATTTTAAATCAAGATTTTATTTCACTTTCGGCAAGCCCCGTTTCCCATGACTTTGCACTTCAAGATTGAATTCTTGATGCCTAATAAAGGATAAGCTCGTGTTGCAGCTTTTCTCTCGAGTGGAGCGCTAATAGAGTGTCTCTGGTTACTTAATTTCATAATGTTGGCAGGAACGTATTATCATTTAGCCCTTTGTCTCCATGTCAAATGTGATTGAAATCAGTCAACCGGTTTCAGAGCTGTTCACAGTAGATAGGCACGCAAATACAAACATATCTGGTGACATAAGCCTCGTTTACAAAACAAAAACCAAACAGGATGAAAAATATGCCAAAGCTTAAACAGGTTTGTGCTTGATGTAAAACGTTCTGCGGCGCTGTGGTCAGGCATTTTATTGATACTTTGGTTAAAAATTCTAGGTAAGGCAACAGAGGTGTTCGCTTTTAGGACAGTAATACCCTACTCAGCCTTTTATCTTCCTCTGATTTTGAATTTAGATTTGCTATTTGAAAATGTGCAAATGAGTCTGTTTCCCTGGCAGGTGTTGTAGAGGTGATTGCTGAGGTGTTTTGGAATGCCTAAAAATTATTATCTTTAACTGATGTTNTGAAAATGTGCAAATGAGTCTGTTTCCCTGGCAGGTGTTGTAGAGGTGATCGCTGAGGTGTTTTGGAATGCCTAAAAATTATTATCTTTAACTGAAGTCAAAAAGCTTCCCTTCGAAATTTAGCCTTTCCAACAGGTTTATTGATTTGGATCACCTTAAGTGGTAGCCTCCGTGCCGCATTGGAACAAAATTTGGTGAGATTACGTCTTTTGAATCTCTTTGCATGAAGCGTGTGTTTATGTGTGCAAGCGTGCGTATACAGACAAGTTACGCATGAGAAATAGGAAGCATGTGCACTGGCAAGGTATACTTTTTTGATGAATTAAGCTTATTTTCTAAGTCTACCACATCCTAGCAGATTGTGGTTCATTTCTTGCGGTGACTTCAATTTATTTGACAGATACAGTATCTTCCTAAAATGCCACGCTGAGGATGGAGTGTGAATATTCAAAATACGAGCCATGCTGCTCGCTTGAGATTGGTGAGATAAATCATGTTTCGCAGCAGTTAGTTTGTGGCTCTGTTTGTTCTGCTGTTACACCTCCTGTCGTACAAGTTCTTTGCTGTTCAGAAGGATAATTGGTCCCCGGTAACGTGACCGTGAAATTCCGTTTCCGTTCTTGACCATGAGCGTGGCCGAAGTTGACTTTATTTTCATTGGTTTATTCACGCGTTTTTTGTAATAATTTCATAACTCTATTCCGATTATCGAATCCAAACATCGCAGGTGTGTTTTCACCTAACAGCGCTGTGAGAAGCAGAGATTCATTTTTCTCAGGAAGGCGATCAGCCTTTCTGATGGCTGGTTTATAGCCACCACAGTCACTCCTCGCAGATTCTGAAACTCCTGTTGTTAGTCAAAAGAAATGACTGATATGCAAATGTTGTTTCCTATATGCTCCAGCAGTGCTGTGATTCAGGCATCAATTACGGAAGCGCTATAAGGCATTTCTTTGTACCATCGCCCAGAGATTTACAAAGCCACTGTCTGGAGATTCCTCGGGTTTTTAATCTTAGTACCTGGGGAGAAAACATGCAATCCACACAGACTTCCGATCTGATATTTTATTAACAAGATTAAATGAGTAAGCTAAATTATACATGTAAATCAAATAGAGAACAGAGCGGGATAATATGAAGTCAGCACGTTAATCAGTTTATCAGGCTGGTTTGTTTGATACGCGGTGATCAGTGGTCTTCATGTCCTCCATCCAGTGTGCTGCATACAAAAAAAAACCCACCCCATCCTCCTCCTCCCTTGAGAATTTCACATCACTTCTCCTTTTGCTACAGGATAACAGACCTTGTGAATAAGGAAGGAGCATTATGGAAATCTACTTGATTTTGGGAAGCTTGATATTTTCCTGCTAAACATTTTTTGTAAAGGAAGCTGTTACAAAAGCTAGGGAGATAAAGCGGCTCTGGAGGGGGTGCGCGATGGTTCAGAACATCCTATTCAGCGCAGTCGCTGGTGGCCGCTGTCAGAACGGCATGGTGCACGGGCCGCGCGCTGCACCTTCAGGTCTAGCTTGCGCTGGTACTGGTCTGGAGTTGGAAATGCAGAACGACGACGGCTCGGAGGAGCCTTCCTGGGCCGTCAGCACAACCTGCTGCTCAGAGCAGGGCCAGACCTGAAGTCAGATCAGGTTGCTTAGGGCCGTGGGCTTGCAGAGGTTTCGGTGGTAGGGTAAGAGGTGACCCCAAGCTGTCAGGGGCAATGAGCGCTGGCAAGCAGCTAGAGACGTTCTAGAAGACACCACCAAGAACGATTGGTGGGGTCTGGGTGTAGACCGGAATAATTTGGTTTGATTAGCCTAAGGAATTAAAAAAATAATACTGTTAGGTGAGCAATCTGAGTGTGACGGAGTCTCTCGTTTCCACACGAGTAGTGTGTACTATGTAGTGTGCTTTAAAAAGGAAAAACAAGAGATCCCTTAATATTATACTGGAGATGACTACGTCCCAAAGGAAAGCGTGTGCGTCGTACTCGGGGACAGAAAGAAATCAATTCTTTTTTCTTTCTTTCTCTTGTTTTCTTGGTCATAAAGCAGGGGGCGAGGTCCCCTTATTGTAATAATAAGTGTAGGGTTGATTATTTTAATACCGGTGGAGGCGTTTTACCCTGCCGTCAGGTCCACCGCAGGTGTGTTGATCATCAGCCAGGAAAAGGAGTGTCCTGACTTTTCTGATCCCTCCCGCTTTGCAAGCGCAGCCCCTGTCCTTCCATCCTGCGAGGCGCGTGAGCATACGCGGCGCTTTTCTCCCAAGGTCGAAACGTTGGCGTGAGATGTCGGAGGTTATTTAGACAAAATGCTCCCTGATGAATAAATGAAATCCTGACGTGAAAGAATGATCTGGGCTGCCGAGCACAGGTTCGCAGATTGTCCACGCTTGCTAAGTTTCGACACGTAGTGCATCCTTGCCCAGGTTACAAACTCTGACTGTAATAGCAAGGGATCCCCGTACGAGCCGTTGTACGATACAAATGTCTCAGCTAGGAAATGTGATTTAAAATCTGATCCTTTTGGTGATGACTGCTCTGCACATCTCCAGTCTGAAAAAAACCCAAAGGAAAATCCATGGGTTTATTGATGAGTTTTAAATGCACTGCATATATACTCCTTAGGCTCATAAAATAGTCTTATATTAGCAGCAAGAACGCTTGAAAAAATGTTTGTGCATGTCCTTAACACTAAAAAAGCGTTTGACTTATAAGCATTACGGCACACTCTCAAAGCAAGTGTCTTGACTTGTCTTGAGCATGGGCAGTTGGAATTGTTGCACCGCAAACTCTGGATTTCCTTACTCTGCTCCGCTTCCAGACCCAACCAGGAGGGTATTTACTCGCTGTAGAAGAGTAGCCACAAGATGTTATTTGTAGCAAGGCAGGATGCTTGTGTCTTGTCGTCTCCTGGGTTTGTTTGGTTTTTTTTTTTTTTTTCAGAAACGTATTTAAAGCTCCCTCTCTGCATAATAGCAAACTCTGCCCTTTACCTTTGTGAATCAAGGAGTTCGAAACAATTTGAAAGACCCAACGCGTTCCATGCACGTTGGGCACCTGTGTCGTTGCAGGGTTCTTCTGTCTGAAGCTTCTCGTGGATGTTTTCAAACCGCACTCACTTGTATGTCTTAAAATAGGAAAATGTAGGCTGATCACAAGTTGACAGTATTATCTATGTATTTGGCATCAATATTAGTGAGCTTCTGTCATTTGGCAATTATTTCCATAGTATACCATATGGAGAAGAGAATGTTTTCAGTCACCCACATATGACTGAAGTTTTATTGATAGCCTTGTGCTGCGTGCAGTCTTATCCCACAGAGGGCTGGTTAAGCCAACCAAGAACCTTCAGGCACACGTGCGCTTCTGTCAAGCAGAAGGGTCTAGATTTCGGAAGGAATATCTTGTACGAGCGCAGCATTGCCACGCTTCTCTTGGGTTAAGAAAGCTGATTTACGAGGTGCCGGGTCAGTACTGCTCTTCGGGCCGCCTCTGTAGATGCTAAAGAAGAAATTGTTCCACCCTTTTTTTGCTTTCTTTCCTGCACTGTTGAGTCTTCCTGCTGGAACGATGGATACAAGGTGGAGATGACTTCTGCCTCGTGGCTTTCAGCGTGTATCACTGCTCGCGTAGCATGTCTGTGTGCCCGCTGCCGTGGGGCGATGCAGCTCAAGTCAAGTCTTCTCAGACACGAGTGATGCCAGAGAGGTGATATGACGGATGCCTCGTGTCTGAGAACGGTATAACTAGAGCTTGTGTTTTATAAATAAGTACCCATGGATTCGCTCTTCCTTTGAGAATTCTTTATTGTGTGCGTTTTCTGATGTCTGATATGGGCTGAGCTTGCTCTGCAGCCTTGTTCTGTCCATTTAAAAACTCAAATAAGACAACGACTCGAATCTGGGGAGATTGGAGTCCATCGGTTCTGATGCTAGCTTAGACGATAGCATGCCAGGATCCTCCCAATTTTTGAAGTATGGGAAATAATTTTCTAGAGTATTTTACTGAGCACTTCTGTACGCAGTCACATAATAGACTACGCAGAAAATGGAAAATGCATTTTATGGAGGTTTCAGCATTTGCTTTCAATCCTATTAGCAAAACAACCCACCACAGTGCCATGAATTCTGAAGTGATCTGTGAGAGGGATACTTAATTTAAAAGGAAATTTCTGTTGATTTCGATGCTTGGAAAAAAAGATCACTATTTCCACTTTTCATGTGTAAGAGATTTAAAAAATAAAAAGTAGGTGTTGGAAAGGAGACACACAAAAACTTGTATTTTAAAACATGAAAGCACTGCAACTGTGTTTCCTGAGATTTCTCCCTTCCTCGACTTATCTGCGCCCCCCAACCCCTTCTGAAATGAATATTTCTGGGAATGCATTTCGTGAAGCCTCCTCGCACTGCAACTGCTGATCGGTGGGATTAATCTAGATGAGCTCGTTTACATAGCGCTTCTGCAGAAACATCCGGAATTGCTCTTTGAAAACTAAAACTGGCAAATTATTCGGGTGCCTTGGGTTGCTTGTTCGCATTTTGGGCAACTTGAGGTGCTTATTAAGAACATTGCGCAGTGGCTGGATGCTTGTTGGAAGGGTTTGCACTATAGCATAGCAATGAAGTGTTGTCCTTATTTATGTGATGTTTTTGCTACGGGAGAGAAAGGCAGAAAGCAGATACGTCAGAGAATATTACCTGAGAATGATAATTACCTGAGGGTTCTTAAGCTAATAATCTTCTTTTTTCTTCTTAAAGATTTTTGATTAAAATTAAAAACCTAGTTTTGTCTCTAGGAGTGCTTTATACATTTCCTCTAAATTCCTACTGTTCTTTGGCCATTGTAGAAATGTTTCAAAATTCCAAAGTTTTTGTGAATTAGGACACAAAACATGATTCTGAAAATTCAGCGTAGGGGCTTTTTTTGTTGTTCTTTTTCTGTTGTATCCCATCCTCGTCTCATTGTCCCGTATGTCCTCCTTGCGTCCCCTGCACCGCACCCACCCCCATCTAAAATGCCTGTCATCTGTTTAGGAAGCAGAAAAACAGTTTTATTCTCAGGGCCAGTATCGTGACAAACCTTAGGTTGCTGTTCGGAGGCTGTGGATGATGCTAACCAAAGGCATTTGGCAGCTAGGTGGAAATACTTCTGAACGCTTTCAGAAACATGTCTCTCGAAAGCAAACACGTACATATGGAAATTGCCCGGTTGGCTCTCGCAGAGCTCTGTGAACAGATTTTGATTAGCGCCATTAACAAAATGACAGGACAGAACGCCTTCCGCCACCGCAGCATGGTTGTTTCAGAAGACAAGGCGCACCTTGGAAATGCCACTGCCGTGGGTGGTGTTGGGAACCTGAAAGACAACGTCCGCACTTCCAGCCAGTGTTAAAACATGTAGAAATAGAGCCAATTCCTCGACCGGCTCTACTCTAGGGGTAATTAGCAGCTGGTAAGCGCTGTCCGAAGCACCCAGAAAACTGAAACTAACTGGAACTCAAACAGAGCGTGACCAAAACTGAGGCGTTCCTTGAAAAACAGCACTCCAAGAACGAGCGGTTGCCTCGGTGAGAGGGGTTCCCCTGAGCAGGTTATCCCACCGAAGTCCTGCACCTGGATCCAGGCAGGACAGGCAGCGTGCCACGGAGCTCTGCCCGCGGCCATCAACGGCCCACGGGCCCCATGGCCGCGCTGCGTGCATTGCCCCTTACCTCCTCCCGCGTTGAACGCCAGCTGTGCGACGCAGACCAAAAGTTCCGGTTCTCTTGGAGCTTATTCCAGTCACTCAGCTTCCATATTTTGTCGCTAACATGAGGGAGCAGTTACAGGAGAGTTAAACGCACAGAAGGAAACGAAGCAAAAAGCCAAGTGTGAAGTCTGCGAATCAGTCTTGAATATTTGTGCAAACTGTTAAACGAATACTTGCAAACAACAAATAAATTTAGCTTTTCTAAATGGCTCTAAACAAAAACATGCAGTTGAATCACAAGAAATGTCGTATGGCCTTGCCGTTGCTGCGTTTGAAGTACCGAGCTCTTTCGGGTGAACCCAGCGTGCTAAAGTAGCCTAGTGCCGTTCAGAGTAAACGAGCTAATGCGAACGATTTCCGTCTTCCCGCCACGTAAATAATTTTTGTGTGCGTGTACGCATCTGCTGTGAGGTTCCTCTCTTTTCTTTTGCCCCCTGCAAGCTTCCTGGGCTCGGGAGGATGTGAGGAAGATCCACATGAAAGAATTCAGTCTCTAGAGCAACACTGATTGGCGTAACTGCGATTGACTCCTGACCTGCTCTTTCTTCCATTGATCTGCCAACAGCATGAAAGCCAGGGATCTGAATCCAAAGATGAACAAAACAAAATAAAAAGCTTCGTCTTGGCTATTGTTGATTGAGATTTACACATGATGGGGTGCGAAATTAATAGGATGTTGTTGAGGAAATGTCTTTCGCCCTTCTTGCTCAAAGAGGAGCAAATTATTTGATTGTTTGTTAAGGTCGAGTAAAAAGAACATCACGTGACTCGTTAAAGGTTCCAGAGCTCTCCCTAAAATTAGGTCTCGACTGTCGTATCACATCTCTCTCAGGGTGATCTGGGTACTTAATGTACCAGAACATTCAAATGGCTTCTTGCATGAGGCAGCTGTGTGAAGTTTTTCACATGTGAAAACTGATTCCCATGTGCTTACGTATCTTCCTGCTCCCGACACCGCCGTGGCAGGTGTGCAGGAGTTGCGTTGTGCCTTGGAAAGGTGTTTCCCCCAAAGTCTAGGGAATAGCGCTGAGGATCACGAACAGCTTCGTAAATTTTCTGCCTCAAAAATTAATTGATTTTGCAAATGTTGTCTGACCAGCTGTAACAGAAATGTTTTGCATGTCTGTTACAGTAGGAACCACATTTGGCTCTGGACTGGAAGCCTGCAAGATGAGAGACTGATCTGATGCATCTGAACTCTCTTCCCCAGCCCCCCTCCTTCTTTTTTGTTGTATTTTGTTAAGGGCGCTGTCTCGTTTGGGTACCTAGCGTGGTTGTGACGAAAGAGCAGAAAAGCTTGAGAAACAGGCGTGGGGGTTTGGTTTTGTGTTGTTTTTTCCGCTTCCCCTACTCAAAAAGTTTAACGTGACAAATAGCGAAGTGTGGGCTGGTTCGGGAAGGAGCGGAAGGGTCTGTTTTTGCAGCACAGAGGAGGCACTGCGTATTGGTTTGGCTAAGGCGCTCCGCTGTTACCAGAGGGAAGCGGCAAATGAAGAAATCATCCAGGGAAAAGGAAGGAGGATGAAGCCCTCGAGACGCTCTTCTCAGAGCAGTGGAAGGGGAAGCCCTGTGAAGGAGCGGGCTGTTTCACTGGGTGCAGCCTGGGAAGGAAGGAAGGTGGGGAAAAGTGATCAGAGAGGTCTTCTGGACCCATTGAAGCTGGTGTGTTTGTGTCTTGTGTCCAAAGCCTTTTCAAGGGACAATGTCCGTACTTTACTCCTTTGTCTTGCTGCTGCTGTGTGTGACGAGGGCGCCTTGACTGCGCGCAGCCAGGTGAGCACTGCGAGGCTGAGGCGGTTGGTCTTGCGGACCGAGCTTCTCTTACACAGGGAGATGGGAGAGCATTCGGAGATCTAAGTGCGGCTCTCAGCTTGGAAGTCCAATGATGTGAAGAGGAGGCAAAGGTTTTGATGACGATACCTGAGAAGTAGGGCGTCCACTCCTGAATGACGGCGATGATGGCAGATGGGTGACTGGCCTGGAGGCCTGAGGCTGGGTTACAGGAGGCGCTTCCTGCCTGGGCCTCCTTAAAGAATTACTGCAGTCCTGCGCGCTTCGTTTCCAGCCTTAGACGCAGCATGAGTCTGTGCAAGAGCATACTACGACAGTAGCCAGAAGAGCAGTTTGGTACGTTAAGAGTGATGGGGAAAAAAAGTCCGCTATTCCTATAGACGTGAATGGGAGGATCCAAGGCAGAGCCCTGTTACGTGTCTGGCTGTGAGATAAACCGCTTGCATTCCAGTAATCCAGCTGGCAGGGAACGCAACCAAGAGGTGGCAGAGTCTCCATCTCTGGAGATACTCAAAAGCCAACTAGGCATGGTCCTGGGCATCCAGCTCTAAGGGGCCCCGCTTGAGCAGCGGGTTGGACAAGATGACCCGTGGGGGTCCCTGCCAACCTCAGCCGTGGTGTGGCGCTGGGTAGTTGTGCAGGAGACGGAAGACGGCTCTTGAAGCTGAGCTATTGCCACAGGTGAAATATCAGAGAAGAAATCCAGACCAAAGCCACTGGGGTTCCTGAGGTGCCTCTGGAAACAAACGCTCGGAGGATGCGGTGTTTGCAGAACCGCTTTGACGCTGCTGACAACAGAACTTGATGCACGATGGTAAAAATGATATCCGAGAGCTACGTGGACAGGACACGTACAGCTGTTTGGCCTGTGACGTCTTGTCGTTGCTAGCCGCAAGAAGTGTACGTGTCTGGAAAGGTCCTTCAGGAAATTATTGTGTATCTCTGAATGTGGGATGGGGACAGTGTGAGGTGTGGGACGGCTCCACCTGCTATTAACAACTCCATGCAGCTGAGGCTTTCGGCGTGAGTCTGTCCTGTTGGCAAGGCCCTTTCGAAATGCGTGGTGGTGTTGCCTCGGAGATACTGCTGACAACGTTTTGATACTAGGTGTTCAAGTTCTGCTTGCAGGAAGCTCCTGCCGTCGTGATCCCAATGGATGGGTGTTGCATACTACGGCAGTTGCGTGTGTGCTGGCAGAGAGAAGCGTCTCACCACAGGGTTGTATTTAATGTTGAAAAGGCAGTAGTGTATCGCAGTGATAATACTGACGGGGAGGCTTCCACATCCGAGGTCTGAGTGCCGATCTCTTTCTCCCTCTCTCCCCTCCTCTCTTTCCTTATCAAGGAAACTCTGTAGTATCGTGTGCCGCAGAAGTAGGGGGAGAATTCCCTTTTGTGTACGCTAGAATTTCTTTCGGCAGTGGGAAACATCTAACGCAACGGGATGCGGTAAAGAAGGGTAAAGCTTACAGGAGGAGGAATACAGGTTTATCAAAAGAGCGAGCATGCGAAGTATCACGATGATTAAAGACTTTTTACTCGGAACGTACCGCGCTCCAAGCCTTCTGATGCAGATTACGAGTAGGCAAGAACGGCGTGCCAGAAACGCGCGTGCTCCGGCAGCCGATGAAAGGGGGAGTGCGGCGGGAAAGATCAGCGCGGGCTGGCAGCATGGGGTGGCAGCGCCGCTGCGGAGGAACAGTTATAGCATTGTATTGGCCAGATGCGTGTGAATGAGCGTGAGAACGTTTGAAAACTGCCCTTCGTGTCCCGGCAGGCACGCAGTTCCTCTTACATAACAGGGCATCGCTTATGCAACTTCTCTTGAACTGAACCAAAGGCAGGAGAGCAGTTCCTGCGGGGGTTCGGGCTGATCCCGGCTGGGGGGGCAGCCCCGTGTCCTGGGACGAATGGTTAGGCTGGATGGTGGCCGTTCGGGTAAACAAACAGAATTCCTCTCTTAGTGGCGTTTGCCAGAGGCTGACAGCGTTTTGAGTGTGTCTTTAACACGCGGGAGAGGACCACGGGAGTTAGAAAGGCAGCAGATTTTTCCATGTCTATAGGGAAATAATTTGACAATGGGGTTATTTTTTTGCTGCTTTTCCCCCCGCTGGTGGCGGCCGCCTGTCGCTATCCCGGCAGAACGTAGGAAACGGAACCCCAAAGACGCGAGCGGCCAGTCATCCATTCCAGAAACGACTGGATCGTTTCTTTGGAAATTTTAGCAGCTCCCGAGGGAGGAGGAGGAGGAGGAAGCCTGTCGGCGGGGGTGCCGGTGCGGTTCCCAGCAGCGCAGCCGTAGCCTTCGGCAGAGGGGTGAATGTTTAGGGAATGCTGAGGGGAGAGCGCGGGGGCCGGGGAGCGGTTGGTGGTGCGGCGAAGGCAGCGCCGCGGTGCTGGGTGCCCCCGCGCCCCCCGGGGCGTGGAGGGATGGGATGGGGTCGGG
>VZSC01004241.1:154590-172932 GCA_013398225.1 Steatornis caripensis
CGCTTCGCGGCCCCGGGTGGAGACTTCCCCGGAGCGGCCGTGGACAATTTGGTGGTCAGGAAGGGGGACACGGCGGTGCTTAGGTAGGAGGCGAGCGCGGTGGCCGTGGGGCGAGCGGGCTGGGTGGGGGGCGTAGGGGCTGCGCGGAGCGGAGCCCCCCGGCCGCCACAGCGGTGACCCCCGGCCGCCACAGCGGTGACCCCCGACCGCTCTCGGGGCCGCTGCGGCCCTGGGGATGTGGGGAAGTTGCCACCGGCGTCGCCCGGTTGCCCGCATCCGCCGAGCTGCCCCGATGCCCGTGGCTGCTCCGTTTCGGGTGAAGCGGGGTGTCCGTCGAGAGAAGTTTGGGTGAAGCGGTGGCGGGGGCTTTGCCTTTCCCGGCAGCGGCTTTGGGCTCTGCGGTCCGAGCGTCGCGAGCTGTGACGCGGTGCTGGGGATCGCGCCCTGACAGAAGTATTCCCCTTGATATTTGTTTTTTTTTTTTTTCCTGTATTTCCCCAGCGATTAACGCGGAAAACTAGCTTTATGCCATTAGGAGAGTGCGTGCCTGCCGTGGCTCTGTCACCGCTTCTCCTAATGAACCCTGCTCACCCTGCGCTTACGCTGTCTTCTCTTCAGTCTGGTTGACTGGAGCAAAATTTGTTTACCGGCAGCCGCACACCATACTTAATCTACTCAAATCCTTCTTTCTGATTTGTATCTGTTAATCCTCTGGCTTGATTTGACTGTGTGTGACCCCCCATCCCCGACTCCTAACTTCTTATTCACGCATTCCACTTTTGCCGTGATCTTGCTGTAGTTCAAGAAAAAAAACATTTTCTCGTTACCCGGAATNCTTTATGCCATTAGGAGATCGCGTGCCTGCCGTGGCTCTGTCACCGCTTCTCCTAATGAACCCTGCTCACCCTGCGCTTACGCTGTCTTCTCTTCAGTCTGGTTGACTGGAGCAAAATTTGTTTACCGGCAGCCGCACACCATACTTAATCTACTCAAATCCTTCTTTCTGATTTGTATCTGTTAATCCTCTGGCTTGATTTGACTGTGTGTGTCCCCCCATCCCCGACTCCTAACTTCTTATTCACGCATTCCACTTTTGCCGTGATCTTGCTGTAGTTCAAGAAAAAAAACATTTTCTCGTTACCCGGAATATGATTGCAGCGGGCTGAACCCCCTCGCCTGTGCTGAATCTCTGATTCAACGGGCAGTAGCTTTAAGCTGCGAAGCGTCTGACTGTATTATTTCTTTGTTGGGGTGTCGCTCACTGAGGTGTCCGGATTACGAAACGTTTTGGCCATATGCATTTTTAGCGATCCTAAAATCCGCTCTGAAATACTGCCTGAGGCATTTCCAGTGGGAATTTGGAATCGGTTTATAGCAGCAAGTCAGCCTGCTTCTGGTGTAGTAGCTACTGAAAATACAGTAGATGTCTATGTAGGGCAGCTGACAGCGTTTTTTATGTATACCTCAATTGTACTCTTGTGTCTCGAGATGTCCTAAGGTCCTCGTGCTTTCCCTCGGCAGAATTGGAGAATCAAAGGAAATTCAGAAACCGGTCTATTTTACTTGTACTCTTGCAGGCTTAAAGGCTGCAGAGAAGGTAAATCGGTGGGTTCGCAGGCAGTTAAGGCAGATACTCAGCCAGCACTGAACGGTACGAAGACGTAAACAAATAAGTGTTCACAACTACCATGTTAAAAAATAGTGGAATTACCCCGAAGGTTACCTACCTCCTGGTGGGTTTCAGCCGGGGCGCATTCAGTTTTCTAGGCCCAGGACTGTGTTTGAAACACGGTGTCTGTGCAACTGGGTAGGTCACATAAATGGAACTGGGGCTTTAAGGTTAAAACGTTACTTTCGTCTCTCAAGGGAGGGAGCGTATCTGTTCCGTAAAGAGCCGCTGCCGAAGGAAGCGCTAACGTTGCTACCGAGCTCTGGGACGAAGCAATTAGGTGGTGAAATAATGTGCGCTACGTCCGTTTTTTCATTCTTTCTGCTCTATGATTAACTTCCTTCATTTCCTAAGCCTTTTGTAGGCTTTCTCTCAGATCAGAGGTTATTTTGTTTTCGGCGGTATTGCAGCCTCAAAGGGGAAATGCAGGGTCACTGTAAGACAAAACACTGTCAGAGGAGCACGCAGAAGACGGGTAGAGCTGTTTGTCTTGAGTCTCTCGCTGCGCATCGCCACTGCTCCTCCTGAATTTTTCCTCCCTGGCTGCTAGTTGTGATATAAATATGTTTCAGTATACATTAAAATAATTGCTATTGGTACCCTAAGCATTGGAAGCTGGCCATTTATTTAAATCTAGATTCCAGTGAGCTGGATTATGCAATTTGGGCATTAGAGAAGGAGTTCTTTTCCTTCCAGCTCCGTAGCCGTCTGAATTTAGCTCTTCTCAGTTACCGTACACTGCAGCATCCAAAGTTGGCCGTGCGCTGTAGCTCCCGGCGTCTTACGGTAAGACGGCCATCCGCTCGCTGCTGCTGGCACATGTTGATTCACCTCTGAGCACCAGGCTTCTCCAGTTTCACCTGTTCTCCGCAGCGAGGGCTTCGGAAGTTACCTCCTTGGTTACAAAGGCAGCGCTGTGCCTAAAGCATCCTGCATCCCTTTTTTAATAATGAACATTAGAATATGGGAGTAATTTGCATGGCTTTGAGTCAGCGTTTCCTCGGCTGCAAGAAGATTAGGGTGATTTGTGGGATGCGCGTCGAGGTGGAGGCATCCCCTAACGAGGGGGCGTTGCGGGAGCGCTCCTGGGCACCCACCCTGCGCCGGCTCCCGCGCCCGTCCTCGCTCCCCTGTGCCTTAGCTACCTATCGACCCCCGTTTTGAGGGCGAATAAACGGGGTCGCCTGCGCCGAATGGAGGAGAAACTCTGGCTTGCAAGTCTCGTTTTGAGCTAAAATATTAGGGAGGAAAGCGCGTAGGCTGTGTCGGTGAGCAAGGTGCGGACTGAGCGGGCCAAGTTCGTCTCAGCTCTCACATTAAGTTTTCATTGTCTTTGCTATAAACATGGGAAATAAAGCCTCCTTTAACTGCTGAGGTTTTCCAGTAAGAGCCTCTAAGTCTTAACGCAAAGTAAGAGAAGTAGAGTGGCTCCCTCGTTTTAAAATAGTTAATTCATATGAAAGCGTCATGAATCAATTCAGCATCAAACACGTGCAGCGTTTTTCTCGTGCTGCGGAAGCAAAGCTGCGAGCATCGCCGCCTGCCCGGTGCTCTTGCCCCTCATCGCCCCTTGCCCTCGCTGCGCGCTGCGGGGCTGGCGCGTGCCGGGGCCGCCGCGGGGCTGGGCCACGCTTCCCCGGAGCGCGGGTGGCGCTGGGGTGCTCGTGGTTCTGCCACGGCCTCCCCAGCGCTGGCAAAGGGCTGTGCACCTCCGGGTGGGCTGGCCGAACAGACCCTTTGCCGAGAACGTCACTTAGCGCCTGTTTTGGTGCGGAAAGCATCTTAGCGAGTATTTTTTAAAGAAAATCTCTCGTTAGCCACGGTGTTCTTCCTGATGATGAGTTTTTTCTGTAGTCTCCGTAATGAAAACCTGGTACCGTTTGTTTGTTTCCAATCAGCGATTGATCCGTGCAGTCCCAATGCTGTTTGTGTCACTGTTTATTGAAGAAGTTACAAGAAATTATGTCAGTAATGCAGTTGTTTTGTATGCCGAAACAATTTTGGGAAGCCACTTATTTTCACGAGTGTAATTCTGTCCTGCATCTTTCCTTCCCAGGCAGCCAGTTAAGATTTAACGAGAACACACAAGCAAGGAGAGAGCAAGTTATAAAAACATTTTATGAACAGAATAAATTGCTCCATTGTAAACCGCTAGAAGTACAGGAACTGGTCAGTATTTTCAGAACTGGATTTCTCTAGCGACCCTTTCCAAGACCTCCCGCAAGGAGCGGGGTCAGCGTGTGTTTGCAGCATATCCGCAACGCTGACAGCGGAAGCGGCGATTTTGGAACAGGGGCATTTTGAGAGAGGTGACCAACGCAGGGCCGTTTGCTCGGAGCAGGCGTGGGTAACCTGTTTCATTCCCCTCGCTGCCCCGCGAGCAGTGCCGGTACTTGAGGGCTGGGTGCTGGGGGAGTACGAAGGCCACCTCCGCTTGGGAGGGGGCTGCTCCGTCCCCTTCCCGACGCAGGGAGGGCAGCGGCGAGCTCGCCGCCCGGCTTGCAGCAGGAGGCGTTTCTGCTTCCACCAGAAAAACAACAGGGAATTTCTCTCTGAGTTTCTGTGCTGATGCTTATCTAGGTTACGGCTGATTGGCGTGCGTGGCCCTCTTGGCTTTATACACCCAGGAAAACAGGTATGTGTTTCTTAACGGTTGCCACGTGCCTCACCAGCACTTTGTACGCAAAATCCCCTAAGGTACAAATCTGAAGGTGATCAAAATGACTTTCTCCAGCCAGCAAAGTTTTGTATCCTGTATTTTATTTTCCTTAAAGCTCACGGATAATAAAAGCTGGTTTACCTAATAGTAATTTTACATTGTGTAATCGCAATAAACCAAGTTTTAGGAGCTGGCACGTTCTTTAAAAAAGCAGATTTTTTTTTTTTTTTACCACGATGTGATTATAGAGTAATTCATGAAATGTCTGCTCTGCAGAATGTAAAATAACGTGAGTTCTTCACTGCAAAGAGTTAAACCTCGAGCTGGCATCCATTGGATCGAGGTTCCCAAAGGCTGCCAGTGAAGAGTAGGAGCGGTGGAAGCTGTGAAGCCGATAACCGTGTCCGGCTGTGGTTACAGAGCGGGCGCCGGTTCTTGTCAAACCTGGCTGGGGAGACCAGGGATCAGTTCTAGGCCAGCCTTGTGACCGGTAGATTGAACTTCGCCCGCCTGGATTTGACCACAGCCGTCTGTTTTGGCCGTCGTGCGTGAATTTTATCTGCGGTCTGGGGCAGCCAACAGTCGTCTGAGAAGGGTGGTGATAGGAGAGGGTGGGGTTTTTGGGTCACAGGTCAGGAGGTTTGGGGTTTTTCGATTTGATTTCTAAATTTGGAATTCTTCGCATGTAGCCTGGCCGCTTCTCTTTGCACCTGGCAGAGTTTCTGTGTCGTGCCCAGTCACGCTCTGCCCTGCCTCGGGGACGTGCGGCAGTCATCAAACACTTTGTGTGACCCGGCGGGTACCTCAGGACGGGCTGTGCCAGCGGCTGCAGCTCAGCACCGTCCAGGAGTACATTCTGCTGGTATGTTTTTCCTGGTATTAAAAGGTTTGACATGTGGTCGACAGCTGATCCGAAACTACCCATCTTTTTCGGTGGCTGCTTTTAGCGCGACTCAGTTTCTTCCTTTCTGTAAGTTCTTCCGCTGGCGGAAGAAGCAGTGGCCACCTGGGCAATGGGAAGAGCAGCTCCTGGCACGCGCCGTGTCTCTCGGTGTCCTTGTCTGGGGGAGCCGCTGCCCCAGACGCAGCCGGCGTGAGTTCTGCCTCCCCCGAGGCGTTCCGAGCTTGGGCCCCGTGACACCGCCGGGGTGACGCAGGGCAGTGTGTCGGGGAAACGCTGTTGCTCTTGCGGTGCTGACGACTCGGTGCTTCACCGTGGCTCCCTCGAGCTTCGCAGAGATCGCAGTTCTCACCGTCTCTACTGAAAGATGCTTTCCCAGCTGTGGGTCTTCTTTGCTCATACTGGAAAGCGGGTTGCTTGCTGTTCTCCACCACAGCCCTCCTCTGATGGACGGTGACAGTTCAGGGGAGAGACCTCCCCCTAACCTTTCGCTAAGTCCCCCTCTTGCAGGGCCTCTGCAATCAGTCTGATACGGGGATGAACTCTGTTTTGGCAGGGGAAATTTGGCAGCAGCATCTTAACCCACGTCTCCTCCTTCTCTGGCTTTCCAAACACGCTGATTTTCAGACCGGCCTTCCCCGTTCCCACTAAAGCACGTCAGTGCCTTACCATGGGCTCAGGGGAGTCCTGGCCGAACGAAACATTGCTGGGACTGTTCCCAGTTCCTGCTTGTGCTTCCCTGACTCCGGCACTCAAGAATGAAACTGCAGCGTTCTGGTCACCATCATGGATTTCATTTTGTGGCGGCTCCCTGCCAACCCTTCTCGAGCTGTGAAATCCCACGGGTTCCCAGATCAGTGGTCCCGAGGGGCGTCAGGCTGCTGTGCTCGAAACGGCTGGCGGTGCCCGTGTGGCTCGAGCGCCTGTGTCCCGCTGAAGGTCAAGCAGGCTTCGACTCCGAAGCTGTTCGGGTCCTCAGGGGGGTGTAGGGGCTGGTGACTTTCGGGAAGTGGGGCTTACTTGCCAATTTTGCCTTCTCTTCCAAGAAGAGCTGCCCTCCGTAGCCAGCAGGCTTTGCCAGAGGAGCAGCAGTGGTCGTGCAGAGCCCCTGACACATCTGCCAGACGTTCTCCGTCCGTTGTCATTCATGCGACTGAGAATCGGGCATTTGGAATGAAAGTTTTGCAGTGTGACTAGCAGGAGAACATCAAGGGTACTTAGCAGTTTAAAGGCCCTGTATATATGTTCTAGCGTTACAGTCGCTCTGATGCACGTCGACACGCCGGTGCTGGGGGCAGCTGTGTGCACCCACGTGTAAATGCTGGCATGACTATGGAGGGACGGGCGGTGTGAAATTTATAAAAATGTATCAAGATTTTCTTCTTTCCTGTGTGATTTTTTAGAAGGTACAGTTCTTGACTTCCATACTCTTCTGGTATTCTTGTGTAGTTCAGGATCATAAAGTACTCGGCTATGGGAAGCTTTGTCCCTCTCTCTCTGCAACGTGGCTGTGGTACGCGTAGACACGTGCATCCGCCCCCCCCCAAAATTAAGTTGTTTGGGTAAGGCTTTCGCATTTCAAATCCCTGCCAATTATTAAACAAGCACATTACGGCGCTTGCCTCTTGTCTGTACAGAAATAATAAATACATTCAGAGTAAATTAAAATAATTTATCATTTTAAACGATAGCGAACGTTTCAGATGTAATGCAGAGGAACTAACAAAACANCTTTCGCATTTGAAATCCCTGCCAATTATTAAACAAGCACATTACGGCGCTTGCCTCTTGTCTGTACAGAAATAATAAATACATTCAGAGTAAATTAAAATAATTTATCATTTTAAACGATAGCGAACGTTTCAGATGTAATGCAGAGGAACTAACAAAACAGGGAATCAGTAAAGAATGAAAAAACAGAATTTGTTCCAAACGGCCGTTCTGTTGGCGAAAAAACAGACTTAAATTACTTTCTTCTTGTCATCTTGCATAAGAGTTGACTGCAGCTGATATCCCAGGGAAACAAGTCTCGGGGGTTCGGGCTGGCTCGTTCCGCAGGCCAATCATCGACGCGCGGGACTGGCTTACCGCTGTCTCCCCTGGCAGAAATCTGACCCAACGCTGTGCTTGGAAACTAAAATCTGTGCTGCAGCGGGCTCAAGGAATCTGTTTGGAGCCCCTTCAGCTCTTTCTGAGCCTTGCCGAGATGGTGGGTGCGGCTGGGCCATCGCCCCCGGCATCGCTGGGCTGCTCGGTGCAGCTGGGCCATGGCACAGGGTGCATTGCTGGGTGGCTCCGGCATCACCGCTTATGCAGCGTGGCCTGAGCAGATCCTTGCTCTTGGAGCTGGCTGGGGTCGCAGTGCTCTGGTGTTCTGCACAGACCTACCAAATCCCACTCGCTTTTATGCTACTGTATCGGAAACCATCAAGCTATCTTCTTTTTACTTTTTTCAAATATTTTTCAAAGTTGGCACACAACCCATTTGTTCCTCTGACTGGATGCACGGTTTTTTCCCAGCACTGGAGCTGTCGGGGACCCCAGAGCAGGCAGGATTCACTGGCGCGCCTGCATCTGCGTGTCGGTGGGCATGGAAAACGGGCCCAGTAAAGCGTCCTGCTGTGGCAGCAGTGTTTCTTGGAACTCTTTCTGTAGGACTTTCCTCGTAGGTGACAGCACACGGAGCCAGGAGACGTGTGCGGTAGCTCTCGCTGCAGCTCTGGTTTAGTGCGGTGCATTACCAGTAGTGCTGGTAGAGATTTGGTGGGGACCCACGCACAGGAACGGCCCGCGGGTGAGCTCAACTCAAGTTTCGATTGCTATGCCTGCAGAACTGTTAAAAAATACAAGATGAGGTAGAACATGCTCTGTTTTAGAGCAGAAAAGCAGTCAATCTCTTTTAAAAGATTTTCCCTTGGCAACGGCAGACAATCTGGTGGTCAGACAGCCAAACAGCTATCATTAGTCATGCATAATTAAAACAAAGAGAGAATCCAACTGTTAGCAGTAACAGTTTTGTCTTGGAAAAAATCTCATTAGCATACAGTACTTCTTGCAGAAATCTCCAGTAATTTTTCTCATGCAAATGTCAGTGTAAATGAAGGGAATTTATGTATATATGCTGTATTTTTTCCTATACTTATGTAAATATACAGGAATATGATAACTGTCCACTTCAGTACAGCACCCGTGAGATGCCTGCTAAATTCACATAACGCAGTCCTGTCAAAAGTAGGCAGGAACCTTATTCCCGCTACAAAACGTAGACATGCATAATTTACCTACAGTTGTATGCCTTTGATATTTCACTGGCTTCGTGTTAAAAATGTTTTTAAACTGAATATAATTCGCCGTCATAATAGAGCACCCGAGACTGAAGCCCTCCCTTCCTGACCCCCTGATTTCCACTTGATGCGAACGCTCCTGTTAAATTTATTCCGGGTACGAAGAAGATGATGCAGACCTTTGCCCTTTAT
The DNA here is from genome assembly GCA_013398225.1 of Steatornis caripensis. Classification (NCBI taxonomy): domain Eukaryota; kingdom Metazoa; phylum Chordata; class Aves; order Caprimulgiformes; family Steatornithidae; genus Steatornis; species Steatornis caripensis. Next base: position 163,296 of record VZSC01004241.1, read on the forward strand.
TTCCTTGGAAAGGACTGACTGGCAGGTTTGGTGTCTCGCACCGCGCAGCTTTGGATGCCGCTAGGCACGGCGGGGACAGGCTTCTTCAGAGCACGGTCCTGGTACGGAGCTCCAGAGCTACCGACGTGGTGGCGTGATGCTGCCGTCAGCGCGGAGCCGAGAGGCACTGGGATGCTTGCAGGCAGGCTAGCGATAGGGACCGGTGGGAAGCGGGACCAGGTAATAGTTATAAATAACCAGTTAAAGAAGCAAGCGAGGCTTTGAAACCACACGCCCGTTCCTTACTGATTGGAGAGGGGAACATCTGTAAACCAGGGGTCGAGAGGCGCAGCGGGTCTTTGCTACCGGCTGCAGCTGTAGTGTATTTAATAAAGCAAGAACGACGCAGAGGACAGTCCTCTGCAAGGAACCGTGATGGAAGAAGGGGAGGGGAAGTTTCGAACGAAGTTCCGGTTGATTTAGTGTGGTCAAGGTGTGTGTGATTATGGAAAAATAAACAGCGGTTACACCGTGCCTGGCCCCCGCAGCAAACGGCTCCCAGCGCCTCGGGGAGGCCGGGCTGGGCGCCTGCAGAAGGACCTGCCCCAAGCCGCCGAGCAGACGGGCCCTTGCTGGGGGTCCCGGGGCACGCACAGGGCGCTGGGGGTTCTGTGTATTTATTTTATTGCTTTTCTGATACGTGCCGGAAAAGGGTACTCCTTCCCTCCACCCGTCCCTCCACCCATCCATCCGCCTAGTAGCTATTGATGTACAGGAAAATCAATACTTTTTCTTCAGCACAGCAGTTGAATTTCTGACTAAAATAATCCATGTATATATAGGCATACATATGTATTTTTTTACAGACTTAGTGGTGGGGGTTTTTTTATATTGAAGCTGTTCGTTTCACGTATAAGTTGTAGCAGAACATTTAGACTAGAGCAGACTCCTTACCGCAGCGCGCTGGCGTGCCGCCTCAGCGGTAGCTCCGGTGCCCGCTCCGGAGAGCCGCGTCCTTCGGCTCGGGTTGCGGCCGCACACCGCGTGTGGGAGGGCGATCCTCCTGGCAGCTACAGATCGCTCCGTCAGCCTCCGGCTTACGGCGAGGGTAGATGCCGTGTGAAGGCAGGGTGTGTTGCAGAAGAAATTGTTTTGTGCTGAAAATTTGCTGGAGTAAATGAAGCGGTATTTTTCTAAACTGTTTTTTGCCCTTTTTTCCCCGCCTCTGTTTCTGCTCGGCCATGCTGGTTGCCTAGAACTTTCTCTTCCACTTGTCTTTCTACTCTGTTGTAAAAAAAAAAAGGTCCATGTGCCAGCAGGCTTTGTACGTAGAAGAATAAGGTTCACTGGGAGAGCCAAGCGTATTTAAAATGTGAGCGGGCCAGTACGACTCTTGCATGAAAACTCCAATTGTTTTTTTAGCAGTTTTAGTAAGCTACCAGCTTAAGCGCTGAAATATCCGTGAAGAGGTTTTACTTCTTCCATCTTACTACCTCTGGGTTTTAATAACTCGGGTGGAAGTTTGCAGAGGCAACCTGTTAGAGCACGTCATTCGCTCGGGATCGGGAGCACCCCAAGAAGCGGCGCGTGCTTGTTCTCTGCCGTTTTTGGTTTGCTCGAAGTCAGGAAAGCTTACTCTCTTCTTTCAAAGCAAGAGACCTGGTAGCAGCAGCAGAAGCACGCGTGGGACGGGTGCACCGGCCCAAAGGGAACTTGCTCTGGGGCAGCCGGTCCTGCCGCTTCCCCGTCGCCAGCACAGGTGCTGCTCTGACCCTGGCGCAGCCCCTCCAGGGAGCCAGAAGGAGAGCAGCAGCTTTCGAATACAGCGCAGAGCTTTTCCAGCTCCCGGGCGAGCTCTGACCGGGGCAGGCGGGTGGCGGAGTGGGTGCCGTGTCCCGGGGGAGCTGCCCAGCGCTGGCGTTTGCAGAGTAAAGGCTGGCATCGCTGCGGGGTGGTGCCCAGGAGCCGAAGTGCTACCCTGGTCTCTCGCCGCCCCTGGTTGTTTTGACATGCGTGCCCAAAATTTTAGCCCGGACTGTATGTGTTCATGAGAGGTGCGGTCACTGTGATTTAGTCACGCAGGGGTCTGGTCTGGGAGGCTCTGCTCTCTGCATCTCCTCATGTTTCTTCTACAAAAGCTCTTGGTAGCTGTGAGTTACCAGCTGGCAGGCAGCGCTCCACCGGGAGGTGAAACCCTGCGTAAAACGCGGAGGCGCGCGGCAGGCAGTGCTGGCGGGAGCAGGGCACGAGGAGCTGGCTGGGACGCAGCCTTCGTGGGAGACGGCGCTTCCCTGGGCGGCCTTCCTCATCCCGAAGCGCCAATGTACTGGTTCGTAATTGTCAGAGAGAAGTTGAATGGGGGAGAGCGTAGCTGGACGCGTTATGCCTGCGCATTCCTCGTGACTACCCGCTAGAAATGTGCAGCTTGACACAGGAGCTCCAGGCATAACCTTAGCTTTCAGTGAATTGTGGTGTTACTTAATTTTAAAATAGAGCTGTAAACACATGATGGAAAAATGAAAGCGTTAAATGTTGCAGCCAATACTTTTGGTAAGTGGTACATTGCAGTCTTGGAATAAACAAATTTTATGTTTGTGACACAGTTCAAAATAAAGTGTATATTATTACTGATGTAATTTAGTATCAGATCAGAGCGTCTGTATTATGTGTTACAGAACAGCGTGACGGTCGGATGCTCCCGTGATCGGTGGCGAGCGTGGGAGCTGGGGAGGGTGCCCGTGCACGCGCAGGGAGCGAGGTCTGTGCAAAGAGCGGTTCCGTGCTCGAAAGCAAATGGAAATTGTCATCACGGCTGTGCGCTGCGTCTTGGAACCGCGGCCCTTGCCTCAGCCGCTTCCCAGTGGAGGTCTGGGATGGTCAGTGCCTCCGCAGCTGCTGCTTCGGACCTGCCGACACTGAGACTCCCGTGAGAGACCACGTGTCCGCGATGCATCTCCTGGGCCCGCGACGCATCGCCCAGCTGGTGTCCTGGCTCGGTGTGCTTCACATCAGTGGGGCTCACAGGTTCTCTGGTGAGGCTTCAGAAAGGTATAGGTGAAGCAGACTGTGAAGTCCAGACTAATGGGCTGGACAGCACTGAAGGCTCAGCAAGATGTGGAACTGCTAATTTTCTCCAAATTGGCTGAATAAAGGTGAAGAACTTGTTCCTGACAGCAGGAGGGAGGAGGAGGAGAACGGCCCTGCCACGACCCACGGGAGCGTGGAGAGCAGCAGAGGTTCAGGTGCCTCGGAGGAAGGGCGAAAGGACGGATAATTTTCCATATAGCCTTTCTGCCAGTTCCAGGAAACCCAGAAGTGAAGAGGGCAGAAGCCGGCGGTCGCACCGGGCTGTAGGGTTATCCACTGTGAGGGGACGGCAGCCTGCAGCGCTCCGATCCGTTTAGACTGCAGAGTGCGTGTGGAAGCGTTGGCTTCTGCCACCGACCGCCGCGAGAGCCGCACCAGCCTTTTGGTGCCCCGTGCTTGGTGGCAGGACAGGTGCTTTGGTGCTGAGAGGAAAGCGTGGAGTGGAGCGTGGAGGCAATCGTTTAAGTTACACAGCTTTCAAAGAGTTTGTTGGGGTTTTGTTTGTTTGGTTTTTTTAAATTCTGGAAGTCGCGTTGACTCATCTTTGTGTCAGTCCCCTCAAATCACGAGGGTGTCGTTAGGAAATGCTTACGCATTTCCGAATGATTTTTTTGATTTCTTGCATGTAAGTGTGGGTAAATTTAAGGAGTAGAGGAAGACTTGCTGTACCAGATTTTTAGACTGATCAGATGCCTTTAGCTTAATTGTAACAGAAATTGGGAAGTGGTCCTAAAAGAGCTTGAACAGCGTCAACACACCTCGAAATAAATTGCAAGTGAGATTGACACGGACTTTGAATGCTCAAAGCCTTTAGGAGATTGAATGCAGGCCTCGGTGAAATCCCAGAATAGTTTGATATCTTGAGCTGAGGCAATAATAAGTTTCCAAAGGTGATGAGCAGAATGGATGTCTCGCGAAAATAAACAGATAAATAAAAGCGCTGTCTTCTGCGTTTGTCTACCATGTCACAAAATCTGAAAGGCAGAGGTCTTCTCTGCAAGAGAAATGAACACAGCTTTATTGAAAGCATAATTTCAAATAGGTGACTCTATCAGGTCTAAAAGCAATTATTTCAGTTATTCTGTTCCCAACCATCATACTATAGCGGTTTTTAATGAGGGATCTGGATCAGATAAACTAAATTAGTTTAAAAATGAGCACAACTGTATATGAAGGTCTCAGAAAGGACTTACATTATTAAATTGACTTATTTTAGGATCTGTGCTTATGAAGTATTGAGTTAGCTTAGTTATGCGCTTTAACAGATGTGATGAAAAATCTCACGCAAGTGGGAGTTAATGCGGTAGTTTTGCAGATACTGTGTTGCTTATAGGATGGAAGAATACATAATAATGCAGTAATTAAAACATTTCTTTGTCTGATATTCATGTTAACTATTTTTGTCTCTAAATTTAAGATGATGGTATGGTGTAATATAATATTTACAAAATTGTAGGTTAATTCACTTAAAGGATGTGTTATGTCATAATTATCTTGAATTTATCGCAGGAATTGAATCAGTAAGAAGGCAAAATCTTGTGCTTTTAAATGCATTATCTAGAGAGAAGCGTTGAAGTGTTTCACTGTCTAACTACTCCTTTAGGTCATCTCGATGTAAGTTAACTTGTATTGCAGCACTTAAGACACGTCTTTTACGATTGGACTCACCAGGCCACTTCTGACTTCTAATCACGCTCCCACTTCAGCAGCGTAATTCTCTTACAGTTCTTGTTCAAGACAGTTATTAGGTGTATCTAAAATTAAATATCAAAAATGTCATTGACGTGGTAACATAAACAGTGGAAAAAAGAGACCGATTAGTGTAAGGTTTTCTTTCAGGTATTAAGGGTCTGCCGTATCGCAGTTCTTGTTTTATGAGGTGTACAGAGATTTTTGGGTGCTGTGGGCAGCGATTGTAGGAAGCCACTGTGGCCTTCAAAATCTTTTGAGTGTGGTATGACAACGTGTGAAAGATAACCCGCTTACCTCTGCTATAGACATGATCATTATAGTCCCGTCCACAAAGAAAATCCCAACTTTACTGTTCAGGTTACTTTAATTCTTTAGGGTTTTTTTTTTTTGGTAAGGCATTATAGGGTGTAAATTTGCACGACGGCTTGAGAAACATAGCGCACGCTGTCCAAATAATCCTGAAAAATTCTGCAGAAGATGTTGGTGTGTTGAATTACACCATGCCCCGTTGACTCTGGAAGTCCTTTAGGACTGCTTCTGGAGAAAGAGGGGCCTTGAAGTCAACTGCTGAGTTGACAATTTAACTAGAAATCAGAAGATCAGCATCCTGTCCCAGCCTGGACGTGACTGTCACGCTCCAGGATTTTGGAACCTCATGCTGCTTTTAGGAAAAAAAGAGAACTTACGTACTAGTGAGACATTTACCTAGCACTCGCCCAGTTTTTTGTAGAGAGGGACTGTTTGTTCTTCTTTTATTCCTTAACCTCGCGGTTGAAGAGCCACTGGGCTGGGGACACGGAGCGACGGGCAGGAGGGATTCGGGGCAGGAGCCACCCAGCAGCACCGCGTCCCGCTGCCGGCTCCGCACCGCGGCGCTTCTGGGCCCCAGGTCAAACATTTTAGTTGTTTCTCGATAATTACTCATACTCAATTAAATATTCATGTCCTCTGTATAAAGCAGTGTCTCTAATTCTTCTCTGAAAGAACTGCTATTGAAGAGCTCCGTTTACTTTCTGCAATATTCATGTATGAGACAATTTTGTGTGTGTGTGTATATATATATTTAAAAGATAGGAAATCTGTGTTACTCCACTTGCAGCAGTGGCCCAGCTGCTCCTCGCCCCACAGTCAAGACTGGATTGCAACTTCTGCATTTGATAGAACTTTGATTCTTTACCTGGCAGATAAAAAACTGACACATATAGCTCAAAAGAATATTTACCCATAAATAATGAACACAGCAGACATATTAATACACTGGAAAGAGTAAGTCCCCAATGCTGTGAAGGAGAACAGGCTTACGATGACCAAGTAGCCCGTACCTTCTGCAGCAGGGCGCTGGGTCAGCCCTTCCCCGCTCCTCTGCAGTCCGTCACCGAGCTTTCCCCCGTCCCAGCCCTGCGGCTCTGACAGGCGAGCGGGTCCTAGGGCTTCCCACCCGGACCCAGGGATCGGGCGAGCGGGCCCAGGGCTTCCCACCTGGACCCAGGGCATCATCCTGTGTCACCCAGCGCGCACCAGCAAAGCCCCGTCAGGAAAACCACGCGGTTCCACGGTCATGAAACGCAAACGATCTTCTATATATTTTTCTCTGTAGTTGGTGAACTTTTGCTTTTCTGTCCGCGACCTGTAAGCAAGTGCGCAGCGGGATCAAAATCAGGTGAGAGGAGAGAAGATGATGGGAGAATGAGCAGTGGTGAAGGAATAGGTCACCAATTCACAGGTGCGGAGCTTTGGTCACAGGCGCAGGAGGCTGGGTGATGAGTAAATACGTTATGAAAGCGGCCTAATTATGACGAGCAATTTTCCCCTGGCTGGAACAATTGGACTAGAAAATTGTACTAGACTTTTCATTCTGAGACTATTAAATGGCAGAGGAAGAGAGAACAAAATATATCTTTTGTCACAGCTACGTTTTTTAGTATAAAGTCTTGCGCATGGCTGGAAATTACTTTAAAATTAATTTAATTCATTTTATTTGATTTATGACTTTTTTTTTTTCACCTGCGTAAACCGTCTTTATGTTACGTTCCCGGTAGAACGGAGGTGTATGTGCTAAAGATAAAACAGCCTGCCAATTAAATTCAGATAGCATGGTCGTCTGGGGTGGGCCACGGCTCGGGGCCGCGTTGGGCTGAGCCTCGCGCGTTTCCTTCTGGGGGAGCGGAGAGTGCAGCGCTGCCTGGCAGGGTTAGCACAAAGCAAAGCGGGGAGAAATTTTGCTTACAAGCGGCGATAAGAGGTGGAGCGGTCGTTGGCATCCGCAGCGAGCGTGAAGGGGCGAGGGCAGAGGAAGAGGAGGGGAGGCGTCGCGAGCGCCCCGAGCCTGTACGCGAGCATCTGTGCAATGCCAGAAGCTGTTCGAAATTTAAAATGAAACTTGGAGCGCAGGTGTGGAGCGGAGAAGATCCGACGGTCTTTAGCATACACACGGTAACTGAATTTTCCGGTTTTTGTTTTCTGTACAGCGGCGTGCCCTCGTGAGGAGATTGCACACCCCGGCTGCGACAGCCAGAGCGCGGCGGCCCAGCGCCACGGGCCGGTGACAGTCCGGTGGCCTGGGGCACGCGTGGGGTGCCGGCATTGTTTCCTACACGTTGCGGAATTGGCTTTGGGTTTTTTCACTTGTTCCTCTTTTGTGCATCGTACCCAAATATCTGATCAGGGCGGGGTTTTTGTGTTCTTGGTCGCTGACACATTTGTGATTCATTCGTATTGATTTTGTCGATGGGTGATGGATTTAAAATGAATCCTGGTTTGGGAGATGTAAAGAGCACTTTCTGCGATACTCATCTCGTTGAGTGCAGTAGTTTTGTGTAAATATTTCAAGTTAACACGCGTTCTTTGATAAACACCAATAAGGCTGAAGTGGTAATATGAATAATTAATATCTTAGGGCGCCTAGCCTTTCTCCACATGGGTAACTGGCAAGCCAGAGCAGTTTTACTACCGGTACGTTACATTTTTCTGTACCTACGGCCTTCTCTCCCCAGCAGCGGTTCACCTCTCCCTCCCTCCCGTCTATTTTAGCATTGATGTTTACTCCAGTGAGGCTATTTGTGCCCAGGGAACACATCATTCTGTTTATGAAAACAATAATAACCCTGAACACTGCGTATATGTTTGGGACTTAATTCAAATAACTCCTGAAACATCACATTTCCAATGGACTGTGCTGATTCCTGCTTTTTTTTATGTTAGCTAGGTAAAGCGAACAGTGAAAGAGAAGATTTTTTTTAACAAAATTTATTTTTAATTCAGATATACTGATTCTGGAATGACTGTTTCAAAAAGCGTACTTTTTGATGGTTTAGACACATCCAAACGCATTTTCTGTTTACAAGATTAACCAAGTGAAGGATCAGAGAGAATATTGTTTTGAAGTGTTCACGAAAACAACGCTAGTGCAGAAAAGTAGAGAAGTAGAATATAACGTTAAGGATGGCTGAGCGCCTTTACCTCTGTGACTGAAGGGCGCTGGAACTCACGGAAGAGCCGAGTCAGTCCGGGAGCCAAGACTCAAGCACGACTTGGCGGGAGGAGATACCCAGGTGTCGTACTTGGAGCCTAGGTGGTATTGTGATGTCAAACGTACGGATGATTGACCCGCTTGCTATAGTTACAGTAAACCGTGAGGAGAATCCACTGTCTCACTAGGATTGAAGATAAAGCATGTTTGGGACACAACGCTTAAGAGTTGTAAGTGCGTAAACCAAAACCAACCTCCAAACAAAGCATAGGCATAGAGCTTGCGACGTTCACTAAGCACACGCGTGCTTGGAATTCCTGTGATTCTTTTTGGGGAGGCAGGGGGAAGTGGAATAGCCTTAGATGGTTAGCATTTTTTGCAAACCTTTTGAATTCTTAGATGGAAGATAATGCATTGTCATAGTACAAAGTACCGGGTTTTTTTTGTGTACTAGCAAATGATGTGCGGTGTTTACTGTTACCTAAAATACAGCTTCTGTGCAAATGTTTGCTCCCTTTGGAGGGGACTCAACACATTCTCCATAAATGAGAAGCCGATAATTTACAATATCCAAAGCACATCTGCTAGTAAAAAGTTTGACTGGGTGCAGAAGATCAATACAAATATATTTGTAGGAGAATAAAGGATTCCCTTTGCTGTTTAAGAATATTAATTTGATTACATATGCGTGCTGTTTAATAATATACACCTATACCTGTGTGCTGGCAGAATCACGAATGTTCTTTCTTACACTTTATCTGGGTGGGAATCAGTGATCTTCGTCCAAAATAACAACAGGAATTCAGCGCACTGATTACTGACGTTGTCAGCCCTTTTATAGAGTTACAGCATCTTGTACATCAGTTGGCGGAATCAGTTGATAATGAAAAGCACCACTCAATTAACAAATAAGTGCCTTTGGCAGTACTGAAGTATAATTTTGGCCATTTTTAATAGGTGATGCCTTTGTGGAGCTGGTTGTAGTTATTAGAAGATAGTAAGTGTTGGGCAGGAGCGGTGTGAGGAATGTGCAGCTTGACTGCGCGCTGCTGCTCGTTCGCGGCTGGCGCTCGTCGGGCAGCCGGCCCCGGTGGCGGTGAGCGCCGTGGGCTGGCGGGGAGCCGCGGCCGGCGTGCCGGCGGAAGGCGTGCTGTTCGGGGGGGCTTTCCTTCTTCCAGCTTCATTTCCTGCAGAAAGGGGCATTTCCTGCATCTCCCTTGCTGTAGGGATCATGTTTTTATACAGCTTTGTTCGGTTGCTTGGTTGGTTTGCTTTGGGGCTGGGGTTTTTTGTTGCTTTGTTTTGGCTAGTTGGGTCGTTGGTTGGTTTGTGGTGGGGTTTTGTTGTGGATTTTGTCTTTTTTTTTTTTTTTGTTCTGGCAGCAGTGTATAATACCGCAGATTAAGAGTT
>VZSC01004241.1:173124-217349 GCA_013398225.1 Steatornis caripensis
CCCCCCCCCCCCCCAGCAGACTGATGCAGAGTTTCCCAGTCAAGCAAAGCTTTACAGTAATGTAATTATGAAGCTGGGGCTGGGGGAGCTGTACTTCTTGGCGTTCATCTGTCTTTAACAAAAGCAGAGAGTTCCTCTAATGGTCGCAAAACATTGTCACTAGCAAAGAAGTTCTTTAAATAGTGCTCATTGAGTGAAGCCGCTAATTTGCATGACAGCTTGATTAAACGTAACCTGGTTCCACACTTAATTTATTTTGAAACTGTCCAACATTTTCGTTCCATCCCATTAATTTTAAATTAGTAGACTAGCTTGATTAGATTATTTAAGAAAAAGGGTAGTTTTATTATCTTCGTTTGCGTAAGTTCAAATCCATACTGTAAAGCCATCTCAAAGTGGTTGTAAAGAGCAAAACTGTTTGCACCAGCGTAAAGACCTGCTGAACGTGTTAGTGCGATGCACAAAGACATGAAGGATTAGGTCTATTAATGATCTCGAACTGCAGCAGAAGCTGGGTTGCAGATTTGGCTCCATATTGCAGTCGATGTTCCATGCTGGAGTATATCGTCCTGACTGCATGCTTCTGGGAGAAATGAACCTGGGAAGATACTACTTAGGAGCACGTTTTACACAGATCTTCGAGAGGACTCCATCTGCGACAGAAAGCCATTTTCGGCTGCGGGAAGTGCTTTGGGGCTGGTTTTTAATTGCACGTGAGATCGCAGGCAAGAATTGTTTTGCGCAATTAATGATACCGAGACAAGTTCGCGTCCTTGTGACGCTGTGCGAAGAGCAAAAATGAAACTTCTGCTGAGAGAAACAAGGACTAGCGTTAGTATTTGTTACTCTGCTCGCTGTTGTCTTAATACCGAGTTTTATGGAGGCAAACCGTATTGCCTGCAGCTGTTCTGCTTGAAGGCTGAACGAAAAGGCTGCCCTTCATCCCACTTTCCAGCCCAAGGTTTTCAAGCGTGTCCGCTTCTTTGCTGCCACGTGGGTGCTGTGTGGGTGAAGAGCGCGGGGCGTAGATCAGGGTCTCGGACACTCAGCCGGAGGTGTAGTACGCGCTTTTGCAGTGGGTCTGTTAGAGAAATCGGCCGCAGCTCCTTGCATTCCGTTGTGCCGGAGGTGGGATGCATCGTGTGCCTACCAAGTCCTGCGAAAAGGATTCAGGAAAGATCTTTTAAAATTTATTTCTGCATTCACTTAATTAGGTGCTCTTGTGCAGCAGTTAACACAGTATTTCAGATTTCTTACAAAAATGGACCCAAGAGTTTATGTTATCTACTGTGTGTTCCAAAAGGACGTTTTCATGACTGTGGCTGTGAATACTTTTCCTAAGTAAAGAGTATATTAGACACCATAAAATACTTTCTGATTGCAGGTTAGAGTGCTATTGTCGTTATTAGTGTCTCAGCACAAGAACAAATACGTACGTGTTATAAATTATACTCTCAGTGTAATCGGAAACAACAGCGAAGTTTCAGTTTGCAGGACACCTAAGGAGTCATGGACAGCGCTAACTACTCCTTTTTTATTTTGTTCCTGAGACCCATACTAAAATTGTTTTGATTATTCATTGGCTATTTTAAACCTTAAATTTAAAAGCTTTTTTGAAAAACTGTCTCTTAGTAAAATCTTCAGAAGAATCTAAGTGCCATGGGAGCCTACAGTTTATTTTCCAAAGTAATTTTAGCAGTTAGGGGCCTAAATACTTTTTATTTTCCTGTGTCTGAGTCATTTCTGGAAACAGAGAAAGAGGCTTTTGACACTTGTAACGTGCTGATCGGTCACACGCGCCGAGTCTCTGGCATTGCCACGGAGCCGTAGATGGAGCAGGAGGGGAGGACGTCACTCCCAGGGCCGCTGACGGCGCTCCGGCTTCTGTCTGCACCTGGCTCGTGTCTGTACCTGTAGCGAGTTGGATTCCCAACGTGCAGGGCGTTTTTCCTAAAAGTATTTGTGAACGTACACGTGTTTGCTTTGCAAACCGATCCTTGGGATTTTTAGTTATACCAAACATCTAAAAGATTTTTGCAGTTCTTCAAGGCAGCAACAAGTTTTAGACTGGTTGAAGTAAACGTGGTGTGTCGAGTGCTGGTTGTTGGCTTTGGGTTTTTTCCTGTGCATAGTAACCTCCTGTGAGAAACAGCAAAAGTAACAGCAAAATGTAAACGTGCTGTGAAACAGGACTGATACTGGCGCTGATGTGTTTTATGAAATATTGGATCAGGGTGGGTTCACCTTGCTTCACCGCTGGAGATGAATTAAATTTCGTAGATCAGGACCCTAATCTGCTGCTTTAGCCACTCTAAAAGGAAGAAAAGGGCAGGACATGCTTTCAGAGGGCGATCCGGGTACCTGAAGTCTGGCTATGAATGTCTTGCAATGCGCGGGACGGGCCGTATCGTTAAACTAAAATAATTTATAACCCAACAAAGTCCTTGTTAATATACGGCCTCGGCGATCGGTGGTCTAAACAAGATGAACCAATCCTAAACCCATAAAACCACTGTGGAGACAGTCGTTTCCTCCTGGGGTGGTTATGGCAGACATGAACTCTCAGGTCCACCGAATATCATCGGGGCAAGTAGCTCGGTATATTTCGTGCTAACATTAAACCTGAATAAGTTGAGGAAAGACAGGAGTTTTGCCCAAACATAGGTGGTTTTCATTTCTTACGATCTGACACCCAGCTTCAACATCGCTAGCTGCGCCCGTCGTGAAACCATCTTCGCTCGTGACTTTCTGTTGTCTGTTGGTTATTTTAAAAATTATTGTTATTATTTCCTTTTGAAGAGTCCTATTCCCCGGCTTTGCTATGCGGGCGGGCTTTGCATCCCGTTGCTCGCTCCCTCAATTCCTCTCTCTTTGCTCTTGAAAATTTAACTCTCTCTCTCTCTCTCTCCACGAAGAGGACCCAGAGATACACTTCCATTTCAGATTTGCATCCTAGATTTGCAAACTAAAATCTCCATTTTGTCTGTTGAAATCCCCTCATAGACAAGGAGCTCAAGCTTTACGTTTTTTAAAAAAGATCACATACCTTTGGTTTCTGCCTGTCTCCAATAAATGCCTCTTCAAGTAACCGTCCTGCCTGCGACCCGGCGGCCTCTCCTGGCTCTCCTGCCCATGCTCGCTCCAAACCGTGCTGATTCTTTCTGCATAACGTCCCTGTGAAATGAAAACTCCTACTGGGGCGTTTCCACCTTGATTAATGAATTATTTTTCCTTCTAATTTTAAGAAACACCATCGTGTGTTGTGACATTCCTTCAGACGAATATTTTTTCAGATCGTCCTCTTGGTACCCTGCTTCAGCTTCCTCTGGTTCCAGCTTTTCCATCTCATCAGGGATAATGTATTTGTCTTAACATTCAGGTTATCAGGTAGTAATAACCAGCCGTGAAAATGAATGTCTTTAATTTGGCCACTGCCCTGGATGTGACAGTGACAAAGACAGCTCATTGCCCGTGCTGGGGAGTGGAGCGCTCCATAGGTCTTCATTTGCAGCTCTGGCTGCGAGGTTTACGATTACGGAGTAGAAAACAATGAAGATAGAGAGGGGAACATTTTGCATTTGAATGAGAGGACCAAGACACGCGACACTAAATATACTTCTAAAAGATAATTTATTTCCTAAATCACTTTCACTTTTGAATCTGAATAGTAGTTATGGAAGAAAACCACCTGCATTTAATCAGGGAGTGAGGGAGCGTTGAAGAAAACGCTATGGGCGTGCTAGTAAATATTTATTTGTGATAGATGTGCATAAGTGAAAGATAGAATTCGGCATTCACTAGGGCTGAATCCATCTTGTGATGTAATTTACAATTTCCAAATTTATGAATATATGTATGAATGGCTTCATATAGACTCTGCTGTGAATACTGGTAGTTGAAGGTCGTGCCGCATTTCCTTGGAAAGCTAATTTTCCTGATGTATATAATAAGGTTTCGCATTCGCATCTTTACGTAATGATTACTGGAGCGTTTTAACATTCTATTATTGTGTAAATAGGCGTAAATACGTAAATATTTTTCTTACACTTCAGGAAGCAAGCACTGTTTCTGTTAGGTATGTGAAAGCAGAAGATGTCGCTGATCCCAGTGGCGTTCATGTCTACGAAACCCTAACAGTGGGACAGGCTCGTGCCGGAAAGCATCAGTAAGTTGCCGGTCTTTGCGTCACTGTTAACATTTTTCAAAAACTGCCCTCCTTTTGGAAAGCAGCGGGCTGATGTCGCCCGGGAATCGTTAAATGCTTTCTGAGGCAGATGCTGCACGCTTATCTGTGAAGGGCGACCATCTGCGAGCCAGCAGATCTGGGTGCTCGGGACCTTGGAGGGCTACCAGACTTGGTTAAGAAGATCGCCGGTCCATGGGTGTTATTCCGTAGCAATACTCAATCTAAAATACTTCAGCGAAAAATCCAACAGATTCAAGCCGTTAACAAAACCAATTTTTTTTTTTGTTGCGTTCTTTTGTGAGGAAGGAACTATTTCCAATCTGTCACAATCCTTTGAGATTTGTCTGAAAGGCGGCGTGCAATAAGCACTGCCTATTACTGCTCCTTGATTTAGTACTATCAAAACTCTCATTTCTTAAAAATCCCAAAAGGCAAGCTGCCAGTTCAGTACGGCTGTGCGAAGTGGAATAAGATCCGGGCAGTTAACAGCCCGGAGAAAGGCCATCGATGTGGAGTCAACACCGAGTATATTGGCAGGGGCGTTTCTGGTGGGTTCTCAGCAGTGAGCAGCGGGAGCCGTGCTGTTTGGTGTTTGCATGAGTGTTTTGAAATTTGACACAAAGTTATTGATGATAAAGTTTGAAAAGGACACAGTGCTGAGCGGAATAGGGTATAATGAAGGGGAAGGCTGCTCAAAGGGAATGTCTTGGTAGGCTGGATCCGTCTTAAAAACAGAGCTTACGCTGGATCCTTGTATGGAGCACTATGGCAAACCCCACACTGACGGGATCCAGAAGTGTCCACGTTTGGAGTAGTGAATAGCAACACAAATGCCTTGCTGACACAGGTGGCGAAGTACGATGTATAGTTCTGGTGCACGTTTTCTTGAAGATGCTGAAATAACAGAAAGACGGCCGAAGAGAGGGAGAAATATTATATGGCAAATAAAAAATATTTACGGGAAGGAGCTTAAAGAACTCAGTCTAATTAGCTTAGCAGAATAAAAGTAGGCAACCTCATTGTGTTGAAGAATGTTTTTATGTCAAAAAACCTCAGAAAATTCAGTCTTGGCAAAAAACCCATAATGAAAACTAACGACTAAAAGCTGAAACTGAACAATTTCAACATAAATGCGAAGCCAGTGTTTTATAGGCAATTAACTACTGGAATCAGCTATCAAATAAATAGAGGACTTCGTATCTATTGTGGCCGGTTGCCTCTCCGGAAGATACATTTAGACCCTTTGTGGGGCTGAATAATGTCAGAAAGGCGGTTCCTTGCCTTGCCGTCGTTGCGGGAGACGTTGCCTTTGACCGAGGCGGAAGGAAGCGCTCCGGGGAAGCGCAGCTCCCCTCGCCGGCGTCGTCGTGTATCAGCAGAGAGCTGCCATTTGCTCGTTTGGAAATTTCCTGTACCTAAACCTTTCTTCAGAGTGTTACTGGGTGTCCCTGCGAAACGAATTCAGTTCGCTAAAATACATTAAATTAGTATTGAATTTTAATGTTAAAATTCCAATTTCTTTAATGACCTAAATGGAATCTGTTGTGCGTGGGAGTGTGACTGGGACTAGTTTAATACAGGTTGTAAGCATGAAAGAAAAAAAGAAAACGTGTTCAAGAGATGCTTGACCTTCGCCTTGTCTTCGTCACGCCTGCGGCACGGGGCTGCAAAGCGCAGCCGTCCTGATTCGAGCTACCCGTGGAGTCAACCTAGCAAACCGAAAGCCTTTCCGTGCCTTTTTTCCCCCGACCGTTGTTCAGCAAACAATTTATTCATGTGTCCTCGGTTCGCAAACCCATAAATCTTTTCTGTAAGTAAACAGTTCAATTTATCATTAATTGTCAGTTTTATCTTTAGGTTGTGGAAGGCAGTACTTTTTAGAACCAGTGATTTCTGCCAGCAGAAAAGATGGTGCCTTTATATTGCCGTGTGGTGGGTTCCTGTTTCATTCCAGAAAACCTGGCGGTGTGGATGTTCCCCTGCTCCACCGACACACCGTTCCCGAACAGTGTCCGTAGAAGTTATTTCGCTGACAGCTTTCAATCCCGTCAGCACGTTAAAATACTGGAAGTAAAAAAAGAAAAATGCCTGCAGCAGCAACCGCTGCTCTGTTTTTATATTGTTTCGGGGCTCTTTTTTAGCTAGGCTTTGACTTTGTCACCTGCCTGGATAATGAACACCGGGAGAGCAGGCTGCTGCTGCCGGTTAGCTGAGCGGGCTAATTGGAGGGGACTGCATTGGTGACAATTAGGAGGAAGAACAGCGGAGCAGATCAATATCCTTGAGAGCAGGCTTGCTGTCCTTTGGGAATCTGTGCCATAACAGGGCTGCCGTCTCACCGAGACGTTAGGATACAGCCGATTGCTGTTGGTAATTTATTTGCTTTAACTTACATAACTATCAAGTATCAGATACACAGTTCATGCAATAAACTGCATGAAAGATTCAAGTACCAAATTTTGACTGATAGTCTGCCGGCAGTTTCAGGACGCTACAGTGATTATGCATTTATATTTTCCTCTGTAAGAGTCCAACATGTATACTCTGGGTNATAACTATCAAGTATCAGACACACAGTTCATGCAATAAACTGCATGAAAGATTCAAGTACCAAATTTTGACTGATAGTCTGCCGGCAGTTTCAGGACGCTACAGTGATTATGCATTTATATTTTCCTCTGTAAGAGTCCAACATGTATACTCTGGGTGCGCTGCCGAGGGTTACAGTTATTGTGAAGGTGACGCACGCCCGCTTTCGAGCTTTGAGCAGAAGCACTGTGCTGATGTGAGACGGCGCCTTCCCAGTTCCCAAGGGGGTGAGAGCACCCTGCCGGCCTGTGCCATCGCCCCGCGCGCAGGGACACCAGGGGACGGGTCCGGAGCACGAGGAGGCGTCCTGGCCGGCGGCGCGGGTCAGTGCAGCGGTGGGCTGCGGTGCAACGCGGTGGGGTGCAGCGGTGCGCCCGGAGCAGGGCGCAGCCTGGCAGCCCTGGCCCTGGGAAGACGCGGCTGACAGCTCCCCGGCAGATGAAGCCTGCCGGTCCCCGTCCGTGGCTCTGGACCCCAGAGAAGGCTTGCGCTCGCTATGTGCAGCAGCTCCATGCTGCGCTCCTCCCCGTCTGTCTTATCCTATAGAGAGGGAGCCTTTTGGCTTCTCCATGAGATGTACCCGTGTCTCTTCCCCCTGTTACGTGGAGCTGGCTCACTTGGTACCCCTTTTTTTTCCCTGTGGAGCCATCTCGCACTAGCTAACTGCAGCCCTTTGTTACGGTATCCAATATGGAAAATTAATTAGTTTGTGTAGAAGCACTCACATAGTCCGTTCAGGCAGAGACTGCGGGAATACGCAGCTTTCTGCTGACTCCACGGTGATGGATTCACTGTCTGAAGCTGTCAGAGATGTATATGAAGTTCTGTTTTTACTGATCTGGTCTCCTTAAAATGCTGGTCGAGACCCGGTTTCCCTGGCTGGCAAATTGCTGCTGTGAAGATGAACGGGCTGCGCTGATGGAGGGCAGGTCCCTACGCAGGCTGGCACAGGGTGAGTCGGGTAAAACGGGCTTGAAGCTTTCTGCGTATTCTCCGAGTTGAGAATATTGCTGAAAGTTTTCAGAAAGTTGCAGCTAATACACCAAGAAGTCTGTAGTGGTAGCGATAAATCACATTGTGGGATCCTGACAAGCAGCGCTGGGGTGTTTCGAGGGTGATACAAATCTGCCTGCTTAACCATTCCTGGCATTACCCGGGTTTAATGAAGATATCCTATAATCTCGAGGATCCAATTTACTAACTGTCACTGTTAATGTAATCTCTATAGAAGTAAAACTCCGGGTTTGACATTAACACGGACATAGACAGAATCCATTTCAGGTGAGCGTAAAAAT
This sequence comes from Steatornis caripensis, assembly GCA_013398225.1. Classification (NCBI taxonomy): domain Eukaryota; kingdom Metazoa; phylum Chordata; class Aves; order Caprimulgiformes; family Steatornithidae; genus Steatornis; species Steatornis caripensis. Next base: position 181,195 of record VZSC01004241.1, read on the forward strand.
TCCGTCTGTGAGGTACCTGTGACTGTCACAGGTGAAAATATTTGCTAACGAAGTGTGTACTAGACAGGTAGAGAACTCCCTTAGTCTCTTAATTTACTTTGAATAATTCATTAGCGAGCACTCTTCACCCATGACAGCCATAGGTAAATCCCAGACTGGAGCTGCTAATTAAAGTTGCAAAACTGAAGGGAAGCTACTAACGAGATGCTAGACAAGTCCTCGCACAATCCTGCGGTAATTTTAAGCGCATGAAGTTTTGTTGTTGATTTTCACACGAGAGCAAGGAAATGCTGACGAATTCGCGCTTGTTACAACAAATAATTAGAAATGCGAGTGAGCGTAGGCGCGAGGCTGAGCGAGCGGAGCTTGCTACCCCAGGGCCAGCAGGCACGTGCGGCACGTGGCGGGGTGCTCAGGGGTCATTCAGCGTATCGACGTGAAAAATTGTCGAATGTTTCACGTTTAGCTTTAAAAAAAAAAATACAAACACTGAGTCTATGTGGGTTTTATCAGACACTTTTATGGGTAAATATATCGCTAAAATATGACCTATGCCTGCTTAACAAAACCTCGTTACCCGTGCGGTGATGTGTACGTGCGCTGTTGTCAAGCAGAACTAAACGGTGAGCTTATGGAATGAAAACATACAGATGCAGTGTTGGATGGTAGGAATGAATTTTTCTTGCTGTTTCTTCTACAATGTGAAATTCAGAAGTTTCTGAATTAATATCGCGTTAAAGAGTCCAGAACATTGAGTCTGTGGTGTTCTTTTTGTCTGGCTGGTTCGGTACACAGAAACGTCTGATGTGGCAATACATTTCAATATGTTTTATGTTCAGAATGAGATCTCTAGAAATCTGTATGGAGATATGGAAGAGGATAAAAACACCCTTCTGGTGATTATTTTCAGTATACAAAACACAGCACGCTGTTCAGACAAACTCAAATGTGTTAAAGCAGTTTATCTCGTGAAGAAGATGTCTAATAGGAAAAGCTGTGTATCAGAGCTTCACCGGCCATGGGAAAGGCGTGCGCGTGGAGTGCCCTGTCCGAAGGGAAGACAAGCACAGTCCGTTGGGTGCGTTTGCCAGTCGTGCGTGCTGCGTGGCGGGGCAGGACCGGCCGGGACCCTCTGCGGCCGAGCTGGCTCCAGTCATTGCAGAACCAGGTACGGGGCAGCGCTTGGGCTCTGACCTCACGAGACTCCGTCTCTGACGGCAAACCCCGCTACGGGTGATCCCCAGCCCCGCCGTTCCGTCTCGCCCTACGCAGCTCGCGCAGCGCGTCGGGGTTGCGGTTCGGCCTGGGAGCCTGCCTGGCTTCGGCAAAGAGCAGCGTGTGACGCCTTCCCTGCTAGATCTTCCTCAGCTCCTCGTTTCTCTAACTCACTGTTCAGCCATCCGAGGCGTGGTGGCCGGCTTGCAATAAAGGGAGAGCGGAGACGAAGCCTTGGGGTTTGTGCGAGGGCCGCGTTCAGGTGCTGCTGTGGCTGGGGGCTGCGTTTCAAAACGCCACGTGAGCTTCTAAGGGTAGGATCAGAAAGCATGCTGGAAGAGCAGAACCTGAAGTGTTTGCCGTAGAAAAGGTGCAGCGGCAGTGCTACGGGTGTTACGATTACCCCAAAAATGCATCTTGTCTTGGTGAGATACTTGGTAAAGCAAACACGAAGTGCTGTCGTTTACCAGCCACAGCAAACCCCGTGCTGGGGGGTGGCTGGGGAAAGAAACATCAACTACTATATAACTACACTCATATGCATTAAAAAGTAAACCTCTCCATGAGTTCTCTGTGACTTAGTGCATTCTTGATTTGCTGGCGGGGTTCTGTTGGCAGCTCCTCACGGAGCGTGCCGGTGCCATGCGCTGTCCCAAACCGTTGCAGCTGAGGCACAAGTACCTTCCTGACGTGTTCTGGCGTCACCCGAAGCAGATGGCCAGCTGTCAGGCTGCTCCAGTTGCTAATGAAACTCAGAGTTTGGAGAAGTTGAGCAGATAACGTGTATTTTCATCATTTTTCTGTGTGATACCAGCAGATCTAGAAAGCGTGGTTTTGAAATCAGCACGTTAGTGCTGCGTGGGATCGCGGTTTGGGGCTCTCCCCTGGCTGCTGCCGCTCTGCTAAGTGTGCAAGGGGCCCGGGGAGGCGTCCTGCTCGCGAGCGGTGCCGCGGTGCCCTGCGTGCGGGCGTTTGCCGAGGGCCTGAGGCAGCACCGTCCTTCCCAGCGGAACACGAATCTCTGATTTCTTTGGTGCAGCAGGTGATTTTGCACTGACTGGAAGTGCTTTCGACCAAAGCCGGGTGATGATTGCTTTCCCGCCTGTACTTGAGCAGGCTCTGGTTTTACGCTTGCATAAAGAATGGGGCGGCTACAGAGGATTCACGTGCTCTCCTAAGGTTTCCAGCTGTAGGCGACGGAGAGGAAACACCACCATGTCACGATCCCATAATACGACAGCATCCATTTCCCTGCATCAGAAGAATCAACAACGCATCTGAAAAGGTGAACATACTATAGTGTCTGCTAAAAAAAAAGACAAAAATAAATCAATGGTTCAGTTTATATGGAATATCAGTTGGGTATCTCAGAGTGTTTATGCATGAGGGAGTTAAAAACGACTTTGTTTTCTGCTGCGGTTTTTGCTATGCCGAAAGTTAAGAGAGAAATTCAGTGAATTAAAGAGGAACAGTTACTTCCCGAACAGTGTCAGCAGTGCACGATACGGTCGTGGTCTGGGTCTCTGCTGTCGGTGAGTGCCGAGCATCCACCCAGCTCTTAGGTTTGACCAGAAAACTTACAAAACCCCCTCCTGCCAGTCACCAAGTTGGTGCACCAGCCGATCATTTTAGTTCTGATCAAGATTATAGAGCGAATGGGTTAAATTTATTACGTTGGCGTTGGTTTGTGGGGTGTCCCCGTAGCTGCGGCAGGCCGTTGATCGGCAGCAGGCACGTTGCCCCACCGCTTATTTGCAAAGAGATCTCAGAGTTCAGTGAGACCGCGGAACAGCTTCTTCCGTCATGGAGATAAATCTGCTTGTCGTTTGTCCTCCTACTGTTCTCCCACTTCCTCTACAGAAAACACCGATTTGAAGACTTTTCACGTTCTCCAGATTCACAGCAGTGCCACACAGAGTATTCTAATAGGAAGAACAAAGAAAGTTCAGAGGTGTGGTTTTGTGCCTGTTAAGGAGCTCAGGATATTACGAGGTGCGGTTGCGATTGTGGAACGGTCCTGAAAGCAGAGGGAGCCGGGGAGCCTCCCTCCTGGTCCGCGTAAGGGCTCGCCTCGCAAAGCCCGGCCATTGGCGTGAGCGCAGAACGGCGCAATCAAAGCCGCTCCTTTTGCAGCAGTTCCCGTGCCCTGGGCCTGAGGTGGTAAAGCAGCAGACTTCCCCGCAGATCCCCCTTGCCTGGGTGACTGAATTCCCTTTCAACAGAGATACGCGTTGTGCAAACATTTAAATCATAGAATTGATAGCGATTTGTTCAGGGGCTTTATAGCTTTCTTGGGTCGCCTAAAAGATGCTGAAATGTTTTCTTTCGCTTCAATCTTACTTTGACTTTGAAGAGGATGAAATGTGGCTGTACGCTTCAGTGGTGACACTGTTTAAAAAGAATCTTTGTGTGTGAAGTGCTTCATATACAGGGAAGGGAGGAATCGTAAAAGGTTTATGAGCACCCAACGGTTTGATGGTGCGCGCTCTCCCGGGTCGGCTGCGAGCTGCCCGGAAGAAGCCCCCAGCAGAATCTTCCGTCTCGCCACGGCGCTCGGCAGAGCCGTTTGGCACCGCCGGCCCCGCAGGGCCCTGCCCGCGGCCGCCTTCCCGGCTGTGGGTAGGAAATGCCCGGTTCTCACCCTTGGGGGATAAACGCTTCGAGTTGAAGCACACGTGGTGTGGTCAGCACGGCGCGCTTTGTGAGCTTGAAACGCCTGGTGGTGAGCGATTCCTCGTAGCATCCCCTCGATGCTGACAGAACAACTGTTAGGTCTCTCTTGTTAACGAAGACGTTGACAAAGTCCCGGTGGATGAACGGGGATCGCTGTATTTCACGCTTTGTTTTCATTCCTCTCGGTCACGTATTTTCCAAAAGTAATACTTACAAGACGTACAAACGCGTTGCCTTTTCACCCTGCGGCCCTGCGTTCCATTCAGACGACGTCTCATCTGCTGAACCCCAGTATTAATGCCTAGTCCCACCCAAGTTGCAGGAGTTACGTTGTTGAGGAGTGAAGTAATTCAAACGAGCGCGCAGTGCGGTGGGCCTTCGTGGCATGGCCTGATGGTGCAGGCTGGTTTTAACCGTGCCCGTCCCTTTTGAAAGTCAGTTTGGAACCTAGCCGTTAGAGGCGTGCTGCGCCCTGGCAGGCGGGGCGCGAGGCAGCAGACTTGGGGAAGATCTCGTGCACTAGCTTGTTGCCTGTGAAAAGGAGAGAACATTAACATTGCACCTTTGTAATAAAGAACATTGAATTGTAAATGAAGAGCGTGTAGTTGTGATTTAAAATGCAAGCGGCTCCTGCAAATCAATACTAGGTATATAAAAAGAGTTCAAAATGATAACACAAATTAATCCTAGAGAGAAATATTCATAGCAGTCATGACACACTGATTTCTGCCAGTCACAGCTTGATTGCGTTTACAGTTACATTTGTGGTACTCTTGATAAATCCATGATTGGAAGATAATGCTCGCGCTGAACCAAGTCCATCTTTGAAAAAGCCTTGAGACCCTGAAACACGAAGCAAACCCCACACCCCGCCTCTGTGCTCAGGTCCAGTCTTAGGGATGGGGTTTTCCCTAGGCTTGGCCCAGCAGTCGCTTTGCGCTCGAGCAGCACACTTCCGCAAATCGATTCGAGTCCGGTGGGGGCCGGACCTCCAGCTGCAGCCCCCCCAAGGCTTTTAGCCTCCCGTGCCCTCAGCAGTCCATAAGCGTCTGCTTCAGCTTCCCAGCAGTATATTAAAAAATAATAAAGTCAATCGTTGGAGCTGTCGATGGGAAGGCACTCCGGTGCCGGCAGCAGAGCGGGCTCCTCCGGCCGGCATCCGCAGCTGGGAGGAGAAGCGGGAGGGAGGGGGCGGCATCGCGGGGAGCCGGTGGTCCGGGCGGCAGCATCCCGTGCCCTGCAGGGGGTCCGGAGCTGTCGGGAGAGCAGCTGCGGGAGCGCGTTGGGTTTCCATCTGCAGATCTGCGCGAGCCAGTTTTCACCGCCGTCCTGTGACGGCAGTCTGCTTACCTGGGGCTGAGCTTCATCGGAGAGAGGGTCCTCGCCGCAGGGCTCCTAAATCTACTGCACGGGAAAGAGGGACAGCGTATGTGTTCTTTTTCCGTGCCAAGATACAGTAAGGCAGCGTTTTGATGTGCAATTTCTGAGGCTGTCTCTGCAGCCTGAAAGCAGCAGGGTGGCGTATTTCAGTCAGCCGGTTGCGTGAAGTCATCACCTGTAGGAGCCATCTAAGGGCTGGGCAGTCGTTCTCTGTTCTCCCCGGCACAGACTGGTTTGGTTCGTGATCCGCTGCTCTTGCACGTGGAAAGGAATGGATCTCTGCCCAGGTATCCCAAGAAGAAACAGTTTGCCTTAATCTGAAGTTGCGATCTGTGAGAGCATGCAGGTACGCATGCATCAGGGGCCCGTATCTTCTGTGCATCCTTAGGACGCCTTCCCTGCCTGTGCATCGAGGAGAGGCAGCNGTTGCGATCTGTGAGAGCGTGCCTCTCGCTTCCCACGGGCTGCGGCTCTGCAGTTTTTCCTCCTGTTACCTAGAAAGGGAGGTTTTCTGCAGGTACGCATGCATCAGGGGCCCGTATCTTCTGTGCATCCTTAGGACGCCTTCCCTGCCCGTGCATCGAGGAGAGGCAGCACTCTCGTCGGGTGCATGTTCTCAGTTTTCACCAGACTGACGGTATTTATGGTCAAAGCAGTGACTTTTGACTTCCCTGCTCCGCGCCGGGATCCGTATGAGAGTGGAGGCAGAGGGCCCAGCCCGCGGGAGCTGTGAGAGCCTTCGGCCCCAGGGACGNGCACTCTCGTCGGGTGCACATTCTCAGTTTTCACCAGACTGACGGTATTTATGGTCAAAGCAGTGACTTTTGACTTCCCTGCTCCGCGCCGGGATCCGTATGAGAGTGGAGGCAGAGGGCCCAGCCCGCGGGAGCTGTGAGAGCCTTCGGCCCCAGGGACGACGTGTTTTTCTGACAGCTCAGCGTTACGCAGGTTCTTCTTTTCTCACCACATGTTCGTTTCGTGTTGGGTTTAGAAATCTGAACCCTTCCGTGCGGAAGCTGCTCTCATCCTGCGGGTCCCCACGCGTCAGCCGTCCACGCACACGGGAATGGACCCAGTTGGTGTTTATGGTTCCTAAATTACCTTTGAAGCACAGAATAGATTTTAAACCATAAAATTCCTTCTTTTAGTGTCTTAAGGCAAACAAATGATGTTTGGACAATGAATGGAATGCTTGCAGAAACCTTAGAGAAGCGTATGAAAATTTGCAGGTGTTTTCTTATAGGGGCTTTTTTTGAGATGTGTTTTGGTACGTAGCATGTTACTAAATTTACGCAACAACATCGCATGTTTTCTAAATCCAGGCTTCGCTGCAAAGTGTGCGCCTACTCCAGTGCGTCTACGAAAGTCAACCTGCAGTGACTGTTTTATACCATGTTCTCTTTTTATCACAACTTTCTGAACTGCATTAGCTTACCCCTCGCTACGATCCCCACCTAGACCTGAGCCAGCGTGCTTTCGCGGACGTGTGTTTCTGCGTGTGTTTTGCCTTTTTCTCAGGGTCAGCGCGTGGCTGCGGTGGATCCCGGCTGGCCTTGGCTGCAGGCGGCAGGGTGCTCCGCGGCACGAGGCCCTGGGCCATAGGGCATCACCACGCTCCGCAGGGCGAGCACATCCCTGCGCTGCACCCGCGTTCCAGACCGAGCACGCTGGTCTGCGCTCCTGGTTACACGGGCTGGGGCGCGGTGGGCTTGGGTGGCCGTGCAAGAGGAAAGCCGGGAAACCGCTTGCCGTGTGCAAGTGCTGCCAGTGGTTTTAGAAAGATGGAGTCGGCGTGTTCTCCTTCTCTTACTCTTCTTCTTAATATGAGGATTTTTATTTTGTTGACTCATAGGTTATCTCAACATGAATAGGTTCGCATCGATCAGCACTGCTCGTACCACAAAATGAATATAAATGCTGCGTTCAGTACTTTCCTGAAAGAATGATGGTGTGTCTGAAACGTAAACCCGCATTCTGCAGTCTCTTCCTACGACTCCTTGAATCCCAACTCTTTAGTTTGTCTCTTTTTTAACATTAATCAATCATTTTGCTCTAGGCTTCTAAGTTGGTTTGCAATAATTTGTTACCTGTGGCGTTCTGTTAATTTCCAGCAGATGGTAACAGTCAAGTATTACACAAAGCATAAAAGTCAGAAATGAGAGGTCTTTGCTTGTTGTTCCAGATGAGCGTTGGAAACGTATACAGCCTGGTAAGATCTTCTGTTCAGTGAGCGAGCTTTAAATCGCACATGGCAATTACTCGGTGTTCCTCCTGCTAACGTATTCTGGAACACAGAGAGAAAATTGTGGTGCACTCTGGATAGTTTTAGAAAATGACCTGAAGCAAGATCCCGCACCGTTCTGTACCGTGCAGGGGCTCCAGGGAGAAAAGGAGCCTGCGCGCTGGTGCGCGTACGGAAGAAAAACCCTGCACGCTGATTTATAGCAGCTACTGTTGTCGTTAAAATACCAAAGGTGAAATTAAAAGTTTCCTACGATTCCAGTTGTAAAAACAGAAAAAACCTGGCTCCTTGCACCTCAAAACCTTCCTCTACACATCAGGGCCCCGAAGCGCTAATTGACAAGAAAAAATCAACTCCTAATCCCAGTCTGGCCCAAAGTCGCCCCAGGTTGACCGCTCCTCGGTGACCGGCTGCGGCACAATCCCCTGCTTCGTCATTCGCCGGCGGGAACCGGCCGGGCTTTGGTTGGGGGGTCCCCCGCGTGCCTGGGTGCTGCTCTGGCGCGGGTTCGCCCCGCTTGCCTGGGTAACAGAGTGGCCTCGACTCCCCAAGACGTGCCACGTGTGTGTAGTATTGCGCCAGGAGAGCTCTGGAAAATCACGAAAATCATCTTGCTACGGCACCCTGTTTATTTTTTACAACGTCTTTACAAATATTTGTATTTAAAGCTTTCTCGTTAGAACTAATGACAAGTAATATGCACAAGGAATCATTAGCAGAAAATACAATTATTGCGTCTTACATTCAAAATGGTTTAAGTTGGTATTCTTGACAAATAAAGTGGCTGACCTTTTATTAAAAGGGATGATTGGTGTTAGTAATTAAAGTAAGCCACACTAAGCGTAATGCATCTTCAACATATCGCTGTGTAATTTGTCTTTTCTTGCCTCGTCAGAAAACCTTTCTTGCTTTCTTGAGGTTGCTTTTGTAAGGCTTCTGAGTAATGGAAATATTTTACCGTTTGCCAAATTGAAAAAATGATTTCCTAACCTTAGCCATAAAAGTTCTTGGGGATATTCTTTACAACACGAGAAATCCACTTTATTGTCATTTAATCGTATTCTGGAAGTCTGAGAACTGACACACTGGGCTTCCATCACCGTAAAAAAGTGGGGCTTCATCTCCCTTGAGCCGTCCCTCCCCCCCAGGACACGGCAGCCGTGTCGTGTACGTGCGCAAGGGAGACGCTGCAGAAATCCCCGTTTCCAGTGAAAGAAGAAAACCCTGTGGCTGCATGCAGTTGAGGACAAGGAGCTGCACAGCTGACGCTGTGGCTTCAAGGATGTTTGCTCGTTACAGTTGCAAAGCTGTAATGTATTTTTAATCAAATCAGCATTTGGAAAATCTGGAGTGTTTTGACTTCCGCGTCCAGAAGATGGAAAGTTACGGTGATTATTTTACTTTTACGGTATTTGTATGTAAACTTATTTTTCCCATTTAGTAATTTAACTTGTCATAGGTAAAAGAAAGTACCGTTGATACGCGCCTGGTTTGCCGATTCCCAAATGGTTCTTGTGTTGTAAACCAAACGCACTTAAACGTGTTTGTGTTCGTGAGTTAATTCATTTCTATCACAGCCTTATGACAGCGTTACAAAATCAGTATTCCAGCGTCAAAGCCTTCTCCCTTTCTGCGGTTTGAGACGGTGAAATCTTGATGCCATAGAAATCAGAGGGGACGGGACTCTGACATCTGCTTTTCTAAGGAGTGAATGTCTTTGTTACTCCACCTAGAAACCCATGGTCTTTCAGTCTATAAAGAAAAAGGGAAAAACAAGTCTTTCCCTCCTCCCTGTCATCCTTCCTGTGTATCCCCAAGAGCAGTATAATGCATGTGCAGTACACAACACTTTCCTGCTTTCCTCGAGAGAAGAAAGAAAAAGTAAATTATACAGCATTAATGCAGCCCAGTCATTTTCTTTGCATACGAAAGAGCTGAATGTTTCTTTTGGCTGTCCGGAATTTCTGCTTCAGCAGCGTGCCCCGCTCTGGTGGTCAGGAAGGCGGCGCTGACAGCGCCGACATCACGAATCACCAGGTCCCCGCTGTAGTTCTGGTGCCGATGTCCCAGGAGTTCCGTGACGCCCCGCGTGCCCCCACGCTGGGCAGGAGATGGCTGCGTGTCTGCTGGCGTGTGTGGTCAGCCCTGGGCCCGTGCCGCAGCCAGGGTCAGAGCTCCAGCCGTGACTCAGGCGTTTTAGGGCTCTTCAGCTGCTCTGCCCGTCACGGCGGTGGCCTCCGTTCTCTCTGCCTTCACTTTCATGTAGAAATAAGTCCAATTGCTGTAGGTGTTGATTTAGGCTATGTGAAGCGGTAGTTGGACTAGACGACCTTCAGAGCTCCCTTCCGACCTAAATTATTCAGTGGTCCTAGTCCGTATAGCTTTCTATTCCAGCAAATTATTTCATTTTATTTTCCCGCAGTAGATGCTTACGAAGGTGTTAGAGGCATGAATTCGTATTCTGCTCTCATGCTGATGTCCAAGCCTGCTCAGGGTCAGTCACAACATCCGTATCGTGTTTTATCAGCTGAGGTCAAATGTTGTTGCTGCCCTTGGTTAAGTGTTAAAATCCACAGTGCTTTTTTTCCAAGAAATGTCCAGAAGACGACGTCGAGTGCTCTGCCTTGCTGCAAGAGGCCAGACCTTACCATGGGCGGCAGGAGAGCTGCAGCTGGTCTCAGCAGAGCTGGGATACGCTTCTCAGAGCTACTGCCAATGGAAATATTAAGCAACTCAAGAACAGGAAGAAAAGCCTTATTCTTTTGCAACCACGTTCAAACCAGTGCAATAAATTATTGAGGAGACTGGGGAAGCTCAGTCACGGAAGGCTTTCAGGGAGCTGGTACGTCTTTCAGCGATGCAGCGTGGCTGGCTGGCGTTTCGGTTGCGAAAACAGATCTCAGAGTCACCTCTTCCGTTATTTCTGATGAGTTTTCACTCGTTCTGTGCATTATTATGAAAACAGCATATGGTGAGCACGCTGCATTGTGAGTGGCTTTCCATAAACGGAGACTGATGATTTTTATCGCTTGTGACCTACAGCTGTCACAGCCCCAGTTCTCACTGACTTCCTTCCCCTTCTGTGGTCCCGCATAAAGTAGTGGTGGGCAGAGTCTTCGGAGTGCCTAAAGACGAAGACAGATGCCCGAGCAACTTTTATGGCTTATTTCAGTGAGAATTAAGTCAAAGTAGCCACTTCTTAAATTCTGTGTTTGTCTTTAGGTGCCATTTTAAATCTTGCCGCTAACATACTCTGCGCAACAAAAATTTTCAGCAGTGAGACTAGCTCTTCTCTTACTTAAAATTTAATGAAATTTGTTCCTTTTTTCCTTGCCGCCTGAATTTTCCATTTCCTTCACAGAAATTGTGACAGGAAATGTTGGTAGCATAAGTGAAAGTTTTGACTTGTATCAGAATTAAAGAGAATAGATTCAACTGATCCCCATCATCTGAGCTCAGAAGCAGACTCTTTTGCTGTTGCGTAGCATCGGTGCACCAGTACGTCTGGCTTTGTCTTTTGGTGGATTAATTTCTCAAGCAATACTTGGAAGTCTGAAGCTTAGTGCGTTTTTATTTAAGGCAGTAGCTTTTGACATGCACATAAACATTCACCAAAGATCTTGCTCAGTGTAAGGTGATTGCATTGGATGAGGAACACAGGGTCAGTGACTACTGAGAGCAGACTCTAAGGCAGCTTGATATAGCTTCACTGATGTCAGTGGAACTACGGCGGTTTAGGTGATTTGGAGAGAGAATAAGTCTAAGACGTCAAATAATGATACCAAGCACCCGCAAATAGGAATAAATGTAATTTCTGTTCAGGAAAGCCTTGCCTCACGGTGTGACTATGGCTACGTGAGATGCCCACACGTCAAGCGCGGTACGGTGAAACTTGCGTGTGCCGGTTCCTAAGCGAACTCCCAAGGCTGCATTCGGGTCCTCGGGCTTTCTGCGAGGGGCTGGGAGGAGAAGGTGCCTGAGACGGAGTGGGGAGTTTGGCGCGCGCAGCGGAGGGATGCTCATCGCTCAGGCACTGCTGACAGCTTGGCACAAGGCGGGCGAAGAGAGAGACGTTCCATTGCAGTTTGGGCGTTTGGCATCCCAAATTCACCGCCCAGCACTCGTCTGTTTTGTATAATATGTTTTTAAATACTGATGTTGGAATAGGCTAGGATTTTTAAACCGTATCGTCTGCATATAAATACACGGGTTGTGGCTAAGATGAAGGGCCCTCCGACACATTTGCAAGTCTGAAAAAGAGCACGGTTTTATTATGTGAATTTGTTCTGTGTGTATGTAAAAAGAACGTAGCGGTGCGCTTGCTTAGCTTTAATTACTACGTGGGGGCAACGTGGGGTTTCATGTGGAGGTATTGCCATGTTGTTTTGGGAGAGTCTAAGAGCAGCGTGATTTGCAGTGTTCTGGAAATCAAATGGCTTCTCTCATCGTACAAACAAGATTGTTCTCTTCCTTCTCTTCTCCAGGAGATATGTCTGATGTAGGAAAAGTGCAATGGAGTTAAAATGTTCACACTTAGTATTACAGGTTACAGTTAGCGGCTGGCTTTCCTTCTCAAAGTGTGCACCCAAGCTTTCTTTTACACTCTTGATGAGAAAAGCATTCATTTTGCGGCGGCGAGCTGTAACAGCGCGCAGTTTACAGGCCTGAAGAAGAAGGAGCTTTTTGTCACGACCAAGAAACGAAGGTGCAGCAGAACGAGGGCCGTGCGTTCCGTGTAACGATACGGGTAGGCGCGCGTGCTGCGTCTAACGCAGCGGTGCCCGGCTGCGTAACGCGCCTCTGTCCCGCAGACGGCGTTTCTCAAAGCGGCACGTTGAAGTGCCTAGTGTTCAGGCAGTTCAGTCCTGCACCGGATCTTCTGGTAACTGTGACATTCATCCGTGAAGCACCACCAGGTATTTTTATAATCTTTCACATGCTTCTCAGCTAGATCTGGAGAGGAGTTTGATTTTTTTTTTTTGAAGTAATGTGGGTTCTTCACTAGGGTTCTGTTAAGTTTACCAGCTAGCAGAGAGCACTGAGAAACCTTGGGCGTTTTCCTGTAGCCAGAAAAGGCTGCAGGTCTGTTTGGCTGCTGCGCCCCGTCTCTCTTTGTGCAGGCTCTCCCTTGGGAGCGGGTACCGGGGGTGGCTGGGGGCTGCTGAAAGGCCTCTCCGTCCCTGACTCACTGCATGGGAACGCGGAGCATTCCTGCTGCGTGCATTCAGCTCCTTCCTGAATAGAATTTGATCAGGAAAATAAAATGTCATGTTTCGCTGTAGCACAAAGGCTGCTTTGACTGTCATTTACAAAACCGTTCAGAAAAGACTAGTAACTGTTAATTTTGGGTGACTAGCCGTACTTGCTTAAGCTCGAGAACACACTAGGGAAACAAATCGCTCAATAAATGATTGAGCACAGAATTTTCTGCAGCGAAGGCTTNGCAACTTTTATGGCTTATTTCAGTGAGAATTAAGTCAAAGTAGCCACTTCTTAAATTCTGTGTTTGTCTTTAGGTGCCATTTTAAATCTTGCCGCTAACATGCTCTGCGCAACAAAAATTTTCAGCAGTGAGACTAGCTCTTCTCTTACTTAAAATTTAATGAAATTTGTTCCTTTTTTCCTTGCCGCCTGAATTTTCCATTTCCTTCACAGAAATTGTGACAGGAAATGTTGGTAGCATAAGTGAAAGTTTTGACTTGTATCAGAATTAAAGAGAATAGATTCAACTGATCCCCATCATCTGAGCTCAGAAGCAGACTCTTTTGCTGTTGCGTAGCATCGGTGCACCAGTACGTCTGGCTTTGTCTTTTGGTGGATTAATTTCTCAAGCAATACTTGGAAGTCTGAAGCTTAGTGCGTTTTTATTTAAGGCAGTAGCTTTTGACATGCACATAAACATTCACCAAAGATCTTGCTCAGTGTAAGGTGATTGCATTGGATGAGGAACACAGGGTCAGTGACTACTGAGAGCAGACTCTAAGGCAGCTTGATATAGCTTCACTGATGTCAGTGGAACTACGGCGGTTTAGGTGATTTGGAGAGAGAATAAGTCTAAGACGTCAAATAATGATACCAAGCACCCGCAAATAGGAATAAATGTAATTTCTGTTCAGGAAAGCCTTGCCTCACGGTGTGACTATGGCTACGTGAGATGCCCACACGTCAAGCGCGGTACGGTGAAACTTGCGTGTGCCGGTTCCTAAGCGAACTCCCAAGGCTGCATTCGGGTCCTCGGGCTTTCTGCGAGGGGCTGGGAGGAGAAGGTGCCTGAGACGGAGTGGGGAGTTTGGCGCGCGCAGCGGAGGGATGCTCATCGCTCAGGCACTGCTGACAGCTTGGCACAAGGCGGGCGAAGAGAGAGACGTTCCATTGCAGTTTGGGCGTTTGGCATCCCAAATTCACCGCCCAGCACTCGTCTGTTTTGTATAATATGTTTTTAAATACTGATGTTGGAATAGGCTAGCATTTTTAAACCGTATCATCTGCATATAAATACATGGGTTGTGGCTAAGATGAAGGGCCCTCCGACACATTTGCAAGTCTGAAAAAGAGCACGGTTTTATTATGTGAATTTGTTCTGTGTGTACGTAAAAAGAACGTAGCGGTGCGCTTGCTTAGCTTTAATTACTACGTGGGGGCAACGTGGGGTTTCATGTGGAGGTATTGCCATGTTGTTTTGGGAGAGTCTAAGAGCAGCGTGATTTGCAGTGTTCTGGAAATCAAATGGCTTCTCTCATCGTACAAACAAGATTGTTCTCTTCCTTCTCTTCTCCAGGAGATATGTCTGATGTAGGAAAAGTGCAATGGAGTTAAAATGTTCACACTTAGTATTACAGGTTACAGTTAGCGGCTGGCTTTCCTTCTCAAAGTGTGCACCCAAGCTTTCTTTTACACTCTTGATGAGAAAAGCATTCATTTTGCGGCGGCGAGCTGTAACAGCGCGCATGTTTACAGGCCTGAAGAAGAAGGAGCTTTTTGTCACGACCAAGAAACGAAGGTGCAGCAGAACGAGGGCCGTGCGTTCCGTGTAACGATACGGGTAGGCGCGCGTGCTGCGTCTAACGCAGCGGTGCCCGGCTGCGTAACGCGCCTCTGTCCCGCAGACGGCGTTTCTCAAAGCGGCACGTTGAAGTGCCTAGTGTTCAGGCAGTTCAGTCCTGCACCGGATCTTCTGGTAACTGTGACATTCATCCGTGAAGCACCACCAGGTATTTATATAATCTTTCACATGCTTCTCAGCTAGATCTGGAGAGGAGTTTGATTTTTTTTTTTTTTAGTAATGTGGGTTCTTCACTAGGGTTCTGTTAAGTTTACCAGCTAGCAGAGAGCACTGAGAAACCTTGGGCGTTTTCCTGTAGCCAGAAAAGGCTGCAGGTCTGTTTGGCTGCTGCGCCCCGTCTCTCTTTGTGCAGGCTCTCCCTTGGGAGCGGGTACCGGGGGTGGCTGGGGGCTGCTGAAAGGCCTCTCCGTCCCTGACTCACTGCATGGGAACGCGGAGCATTCCTGCTGCGTGCATTCAGCTCCTTCCTGAATAGAATTTGATCAGGAAAATAAAATGTCATGTTTCGCTGTAGCACAAAGGCTGCTTTGACTGTCATTTACAAAACCGTTCAGAAAAGACTAGTAACTGTTAATTTTGGGTGACTAGCCGTACTTGCTTAAGCTCGAGAACACACTAGGGAAACAAATCGCTCAATAAATGATTGAGCACAGAATTTTCTGCAGCGAAGGCTTCCCGTAAGTATTTTGTGAGACCTTGCATTTGTTTTCACCATTATTTTTCCCTACTGGACACAAATACTTACGATGAGTAAGAGGAGGAGAGCAAGCGATAGCAAGGTTATGAATGAGAAAACAGATTTCCTTCGGTAACTGTCGCAGAAATGACAACAAACAGAGGAGAGGGGCCAAGGCAATCAGCGAGGCAAGGCTGAAGTGGAACCACCTCACACCCAGGGAAGCGCACGAGGCAGCGCGGTGGAACGGCCCCTGGGAAGGGTCCCGCGGCCTTTCCGGGGAGTCGGGCCATTGGGTGCCTCTCCAAAACACCTCAACACAGACGCACACAGCACGGGGATCGGAGAGGAGGAGCTGGAAGTCTATGCAGGTGCAGGGCTACAACTTTGCTGGGGTGGTGGAGATGTGGTGGGACAGCTCCCGCGGCTGGGTGCCGCCACCGGGACCTGCCCCTCCACCCCGCGCTGGTGGGGCTCCCCCTGCAGCGCTGGCTCCAGCTGCCCCGAACAGCAGAGACGTGGACACGCGGGGGAGAGCCCAGCCGGGGGCCACCCAGGCGCCCAAGGGTGATGCAGTGATGCTATGAAACCAAGCCCGTACTGAGTTTCAATCGAGGTATTTTTCTCTTTTTCCATTTGTTGCTTACAGTCACAAGGCTGCAAAAATAAAATACGCAAGACGATGTGTGTCTTCGCTTGCATTGCAGTCAGTGAAACCGCAGGAGTTTAAACGACAGAATTTTCCTTGTGTAGCTGGATTTTGTTTACACAAAGCACAAAGACATGCATTATGTATTACGCGAGGGCGAGCCATCCTTTTCTTGGGCAGAAATCTGGATAGTTCTCACCAAGTCCGTCTGTATCAGAACTCAAAAAAATGCAGTAAGACGTGCGTCCTTTGAAAGGCATGTGCCGCGGAGCTTGGAGCACGAAGGAATGTTTTTTCTGGTTATAGGAAATACCGCTTCTCCTCCCTCCGTCTTAGTTCTCTGCCTCTTGCCACTTTTGTCTTTTCCCGTCACAGGGTGCTCGCAGCGAGCGCGAGTTCAGATGGTGAAGCATACTGTGAGACAGCCGCAGCCTTTGTCTTTTTCAGCTGGCTGGACTAGGAGCATGCTCAGCAACGATTTTTTTAAGAGCGAGGTTTTTAAGTAGTTTTTGTGTTTTCAGGCCTTCATCCATCTGATCCTTCCGGATGGGCGGCCGTGCCCGTTTCGCGTGCCCACTAGCAGGGCCGCAGCAGGGTGGGAGCGTGGTGCGCGGGCAGGCATGATGTGGACCCTGAGATAAGGCTTTTGGCGGGCACAACGCTTTTGTCACTGTATCGCTGCATCTTTTCCCTTTTCTTCACAAGCACGACTAGTACGTTTCCCAGAGCCTTTCAGATTATTAACGTCGTTTGGACAGGTTTTCCTTTCCTGATTGTCAGGCTTAGTTTCATGCCTCCTACTTTGATCCAGGTTTTCACTTACTGCCTAATCATTACTAAGAGACGACAACAAAAATGTCTGGTGTGATCTGCCTCCTCTCAGTGTGAGCTCTCTTTAGCTTTGAAGTATTATATAAAAAATAAGATAAATTTGTAATTGGACATCTTTGCTTTATGCGAGACACTTTTTTTCCCTTAACAAGATTTGCTCTGCAGTTGTTAGGCGTTTCTACGTCCTTTCTAGCTGAACCGGTGATGTTTTCTAATATTAACATCTGGATGCCAAAGCTGGTTGCTTCCTGTGGCATCACTTACACAACGCAGATGAAGGGTGGAAATTCAGAATCCTGTAACTTGTCAGTATTACTACATGTTTTAACACTCTCTGATGCCGAGACATCTTATATCAGCATTGCGTTGTTGCCGTGGGACTGTGAACTTCCATAGCCACTAGTGGAACTAAGGCAGCTGGAAGCGTTTGTGGTCGGGGTTTGGTGGGACGCGGGTGGAGGTGCCCGGAGAGCGCGCAGAATGAGCCTCTGCGAGGAGGGCTGCTTGGCCTAGAGAAAACCTAAATGGATGCTGAGACCTTGCTCCAGCAGGTGTGCAGCGCAAGGAGAGCAACAGGGCTACGCCGGAGATGAGAGGGGAACGGGGAGGCACAAGGGGTGAACTGGTGGCTCATGGTGATGGCAGGATGGGAGGGAGAAGCCCTGAGCAGAGCTAACTGCGGAGTCCGGGCCGCGGGCGGTGGAGGGGAGCGGAGCGGGGGCACGGTGGGCCGTGTCCTGCCCGCGGCGGGGTGCGGGGAGGGGGCAGCTGGAAGGGGCTGGGCTGCGCAGAACCTCTGGGTGCCCGTGGAAGGTGGCCGTGGGGCCTCGGTTTCCCTTCTTTGTGGCCGTGCTCTTCAGTTCATCGAGATGCAGCGGTGCTCCCGAGTTGCGCGTTTTTAATAAGAGTCCAGCGAGCAAATTTTTGGAAGGAGAGGGAGTGGGATCGCAGCAAGGCTCTGCGCTAGAGCCTCCCCTCCCACCGCCTGAAAGGCATGTCGCAGGGACATTGATTATATACAAACGTGTATTTAGCTGCAATTTCTAGCTGCTTTCAGTGGTGGGATCTGCGGGGAAGGCAGGAGCGCAAACATTATTTGCTCTCCACAGGGTAAATACCTTGCGCGTTGCAGGCAGTGGTGGAAAGTTTGTGTGTGCATTGCACTTACCGGCGAGTGCTTAAATCATGAATGCTGTTAGATTGCCTCTAATTGCCTCGGAGATGCCGTGACTCCTCTCGTTACTGCCAGCTCCTGTTTCCATGGGAGACGGTGACTTCTGATCTCCAGAACTTGAGCTGAGCCATATTAATGGTGTTTGGTTATCGTGCGGTAACGGCTCCATTAACTCATGCCGGTGCCGCCGGGGCGCAGAGCGGGCGCCCGCAGCCGGGGGCCGCGCAGGACCCACGCCGCCCTGCGACGGTGCTGCCCCACGAGATCGGCATGGAAAAGGCGATCTGTGCCCTGCGAGAGCTAGGTTGCAGCGTTTTGGAGGAAAAAATACCGTGGTCTTGGGGAAAAAAAAATGGGGTTTTGTTTAATTCCCACAACAAAGAAACACGAGTAGTTTTAAGCTGCCAGCGCTTTCCCCGACCCTTTCCGTAGTTACGTTTGGATAATGTGTTTTCTTGGCAGTGGGTCCCAAACATCACAAGCTTTCCCACACGTGTTAGCTGCATTTTGTTTCCAGCGCGGTGTTAATTAAGCTTTTTCTTCAAAATTAATGGCCCAGCAGAGGAGGTCTGCAGCTACCTGGCTGTAACGACGTGTTGGATTTGTCAAGTTTTAATGCACTGAAATTCAGGATCAAAAAGCACTCCTAGGCCAGCTCTCTGCAAGGGCTTTTTTCCTCAGCTAACAAGTATTTTTTAATATTTTTGGAAGAAATTGAGATTTATCTTTTCTCTGCATTTTTTATGTTCTCCTTTGCTTAGAGCTTGATTGTTTTTTGAAAACAAATCCTTTTCCCTAGCTTTTGTTGTTGTTGTTTCAATAAGGGCATATTAAAGAGACGTATTTGAGCTTTCATCGTTCGGGAAAGCAAAGCTCCCGGTTTATCTCCACCTGTAACCAACGTCTTCCTTCGCGAGATGTGTGAACACCTGATCCATGGTCGTTCCTCTATAAGTAAAAGAAAGAAATCAAGGAAGGAACCAAGCAAATCGTACGTAGTGTTGTATGCAGAAGCGGTGGGAGCAGAAATCCCACGGCCGTCCCAGTGGTGTACGAACCCTTGGTCTCCGCGGGCCTCCCAGGCAGCGGACGTTTTGTAGCTGGGGAAGGATGTCGGGCTTCAGAAACGGGCCGGAGAAAGAGATCTTCTGTGTCAAACCATACTTCTTGGAGCTCGTGTTGCAGGTGATGAAAACCCAAGTTATCCCCGCATCCAGTGATGATGTTGCGGATGAAATTACCTTTCCTGGTTTGCAACAGCAGGCATTACGTTTTGTTCTGCCTTGGCGAGATTGCGGCGGCGCCGAGAAGCGGCGCGCAGAGAGCCGCGGGGCGGCTGCCAACGGCGGCCCGGCTGCCCTGCGCAGGCAGGCGCTCCCTGATGCAAAAATGCTGGTGATGTCCGAACCCCCTTGCTTTCTAGCCTTGCTGAAGGGCCAGGTGCGGCTGGGTAAAGCGTCTGAACGAAAACTCCGTAGCACCGAAATGTTGTGAAGCAGGCATTCCCTTATTGCGGTGCTGGAGATCGTTCCACCACGAGTGCTCCGATGATTTGGTAAACCTTCAGAGGTTATATACTATAAAGCCATAGCTATTCACAGGATTTCCTAGAATTCATTTACATGAACAGGAGATTTCCTGGAATTCATCGACTTACACAAATGTATGATGCGCATGCGCAGTCGTCTTCCTTGGTGGTCTCTGGGTGGCTGTCGGGGGTCTTCAGATGAGGGCTCGGAGTCTTCTTCACTGTGTTCGCTGATTGACCCCTGCTTCTGCGCAAACGCAGTTCTGAGATCACGTAGACCGTGTCCTTCAAGGCTGTTGTTTAAAGTGAGATTATGCAGGAGCCTCCTTATCTCACAACCGTTTTTACCAGAACGTTTTCTTCTGTCCAGCTAAGTATCTGAGGTATTTACGACATCTTCTTTGTACCGGGGCCTTAACCCTTGCATCCCCGTCGTGGGCGCGTGGCTCCGCGTATGGCCGCGGCGAGCGCTGCTTGGGGACCGCAACTGCTGGGCAGGGGCCTCGTGAAGGCAAACCGGCCAGATTTCTGCTGGTTTCCCTTATTCTTGGCAGTCGTGCTCCGCTGAGGGAATTTGAGGGAATTCTTTGACCATGCGTCTCTCAAAGGCTTTCTGGACCCTTCCCTCGCTCCTTTTCTGCTGTCAGCAAGGGGAAGCCCAAGCCAAGCAGATGTTCCTGGCCTTCGTCATCCTGTCTGTTTGCTTTATCGCCATTAAGTGTTTTAATTTCTAGGCCAAAACTGCTCCTACCATTCCTACTGCTGCTGGGTTTGCTCTAGTTACAAACTTGCCCCAGTGAAAACCTTCAGAAAAGCGTGATCTTCCCAAGCAAGCCTGGAGACAGCTAGCAGTTCATTAGGGCAGCAGGTGGTTTTACACGAAAGGTGGTGCAAGGTCGGGTGCGTTTTGGTGGTCGTGACTGAATTCTGCTTTGTGAGCCAGAATTTGACGGAATCTGAAATTTGGTTTAAAATCACAAGGGAGAATCGTCTACACAAACCCCTCCGGCACCGCGGCGGGGACACGAGCGCATCTGCTGAGCGTGGCTCTGCAGCCAGCAGCGTGCCTGGCGCTGCTTTGGTGATGCGCAGGGAGACGTTTGGTTTGCGCGTTTGCCCTTAGGTGCACATAGCAGGGCGGCCTTTATCGGATGAAGTCAGTACAAGCAAGAACACAGATATCTAATAAATAAAAACCCAAACGCCTAAAAGCTGAGTGCGTTACTNCGTGCCCGGCGCTGCTTTGGTGATGCGCAGGGAGACGTTTGGTTTGCGCGTTTGCCCTTAGGTGCACATAGCAGGGCGGCCTTTATCGGATGAAGTCAGTACAAGCAAGAACACAGATATCTAATAAATAAAAACCCAAACGCCTAAAAGCTGAGTGCGTTACTGAGCTTTTGCGCGTTTTCTCCTACAAGTCTAGTGTTGGACCTGCGGTTGTCGGAGTGCTCCCAGCCTCACCGAGAGCGCGAGGCTGCTGTGCTTGCTCTCCTGTCCTCATTTTTTAACCCATGTAATGCGCCGCGTCATTTCCAAAGGTATTTCCAAATCTGTTGCTGGAACAAAGCAAAGAACCATCCGAGCCCGATTTGCTCTTGGATGTGCAGATGGTGCGGATACCTTTCTGGGCACTGGCCCCCAGCACAGCGCTCAGGGTCGCTGGGTGCTGACATGGTGCCGGACAGGGCAGCACAGGTGGAGCCAGAGCCACAGCGAGACTCCCCTGCTGCCAGCAACGGCATGGCTGTCCCCGAGGCGCTGCCGCTGCCGAGCCCCGGGCGTGGACATCACACCTTGAGGGGCTGAAGCCCACGGGAATGCTGCAGCTCTCTCACCACTGCTTTGCACCGTCAGGAGCCGGGTTTCTGGCTCCCGAACCACCCGGGAGCACGGACACGCTGTTGCCATCCAGCCTGGCATCAAGTAAAAGAGTTCCCTTGTTGCCACCTGCACCGCAGATTATTACAGCTTTGGAAAAACCGTAGCGGAATGAAGGTGAGCAAGAAGAAAAGCATTTCCTTCTCTCCTCTTCTGTCTCGAAATACATTTTTTGTGTTTGACTTTCTTTCCCAGCTGAACACTTTAGGAAATTAAAAGTATTTTTGATACGGTATTCTAGTGAGAAAAGTTATCACCAAATGGCCTGTTCTTTTAGCAGTAATATCGTCCGTGCATCAGCACCTGCCTCTCCATCCGTGGTAGCAGCTGTTCGAGTTGAAAACAGGAATGAAACCTTGATGGTTTCGTACCCTGTGCTGTTGTGCGTTGCACCAGTGCAGCCGCTGCCGCCTCGCTGGGCTGTCGGGGGCAGCGCCGGGTGGCTTTCCAGAGACGGGATAGCCTGCGTTTGTGAGGGCTTTGGGCAGCTTTTGCTTAGAAAAGGCAAAGGCGGCTGATTTTTGCGTAAAGACTGCAGTGTAAAATGACGCTAAAATGAACTATGAAGCTGCAGTGAGGTAATATCACGGAGCTAATACAACCGCGAGCTGCGAGTGCCCCACAGGACGCGGCGCGGGCGGTGTGCGTCGTGGGGCTTTGTGTTCGAGCTCCGCGTCAGCCCAGTTACGCGCACAAACCCCTTAGCTGCAGCGCAGCTCGAAACTCGCGGCATCCCTGTGCTTTGCAGGTTGCGGTTAGTGCTGGCGAGGTGCGGTTAAGCGCTCCCCTGAACGGCCGTGCAACTTTGTTCTCCCTCCTAAAACCCTGGAGTTTTATTCTGAAAGAACCCTCGTGCACGTAGATGTAGCCAACGCAGTTTTTCTTCATTACGGCGAAACCTCATTCGTTTTCTGTTGCTTTTTCACGCTAATTGTTATAGCTTGCTTTGAGAAGATTCAGTTCTTTTATTCCCACTCCATTAAAGAATAAAACAGTGGTGCAAGCAAAATATTATTTTGAAAAATAAGGTGTGAGGCAACGACTGTGATTGCACAGTGGTGAAAAAAACTTTGTATTTTATTGGAAAAATAATAAGTATGGATTGGTTCTGCTGTAAGGAGCAAGCTGGTCTTATTAAAGCAATCTAACTACATATATAAAAAGGGCAAATATTTGTTGAAATGCTGCAAAGAGGAACCGGGCTTACATTGCCCATAGCTGGCGAAATGTAATTTTAAAGCTTAATCTAAATTCTCTTTCTCTCTCTGAGAAGTGTTTAGTATTCCTCGGAAGCTCTATTGATCAAGGAATTCTGCTTAAGAGTTGAAAACCATCGGAGCTGTTTTTACAAATGGGTTTTGTAAATGACAGATGCAATCGGGATGTTGGCTCCCGCCAGAGCCACCGCGTCAGCCCAACCGCACCGCTACAGATTTTCCTTCACTTCTGCGTTTGCTCACTTCCTCATCTTATGCTGGGGTGGGAGAATAAACAATGGTGGTAATCGGTATAGTACAATTTTTCCCATGCGTCGTGAAGAATTAAATCTGGTTTGCTGACAAAGATTTAGGGTTTCTTTTTTTTTTTTTTTAACAAAGATTGTGCTGGTTTGCTGTCGGTGTTGGGCAGCAGCCCGCGCTCCCCGTGCCCTGTTTTTGACTTGGGGCCCTGCTGAGCTGCAGGAGGGTTCGGTCCCATCCCCTGCTCAGCCGCAGCGAGCAGCTCCTTGGGTCGGGGGACGTCGCCGTGCTCGTGGCTGGGCACGGCCACGCGCACCGCTCTGCGCGTACCCCGCTAGCAGTTGCCGTAAAGACGTGTTTGGGAATGAGACGCACGGCTCTTCTGGCAGTTTGCCGAACTCCCTCGGTATGAAACACAAGTTTTAAAAGCTAGCGTATTTGCCAAGTGTTAATTATTAAAAATAAAATCTGACTGTCTTCAGATTGTTGACTGAACCACTAATTACTGATTTAGTTCCTCTTGAAATAATGTCCTTTAAATAAATGGTGGTTTGGGTGGATTCAATGAATTATTGTCCTTTGTTGAAAGGTATTATTAATCTCCTATCACCATTTAAACATGAGAATTTGCAATGAGCCGTTCTTGTTGTTCAAGACAACATTTGCTTAGTTGAATCTTAAAGCAGGTTTTCCTGATGAGAATGCCTAATGTATACATTTATCAATATTCCTACAGTACGTCACATTGAAGAAAAAAATCTTATTGCTGCATATCCTCCGTGTATCCTCCACAAATCCACGACTCGGTATCTTTTTGGAATTAAGTTGTTAGAAATTTGAGGGAAATCGAGAACATAGACAGAAAGTCAGCCCTGGAGAGCATCGTACTTTGAGAATGTATGAAAGGAAAAAGAGTGGTTTGACAGTGAGGAGTCAAATTTATTAGGCAGATATTAAAGGAAATTAAGATACCCTCTTTGACACCGAAAGCTGTCTGAAGCGTAAAACAGATTATCAGATGCAAGGACTTAATCTGCCAAGCGTTGATGATGGAATTAAGATACTGTCCGTCTGAAAGTGAAAGCACAACGTGGTGGGAAACCTGGACAGCAACAAGCTTAAATTTCCAGTCTAGGCTTGCACTGAATCCTACTGAATACAAATTGTATTCAACGCTTACATTTGTCTCGATACAGAGTATTTTGCCTTTTTAATGTATAACTTCTGCTTATCTAAGGAATGTGGGCTTCTTCTGTCCTTGCTGTACTGTTCATGCCGTCCTTGACTGTGCAAAATGTGGATAACCTACTCTGTCTCTGGTTTTCCTGTGTGAAAGACGTACAGCTGCTGATACAGAGATAGACTAGTCTTCAACTCAGAAATGGTATTATGATGCCAGAAATGGGGAAGGTCCAGCAACGTGATAGTTAAAATGTCGCGCTGCATGTGGGGGAATTGCTTTACTGTTCCTGTGTAGGTTGGAACTATTTTTAGAGGAGTTACTGGTGCCCTGCATTTGAGGATTTGGCCCTATACGAGTTTGCTTACAGCACTAAGTTACAATAATTAAAATACAATGGCTTAGTCCTTTAATCTAGAAGATCTAAAGATTGTTTAAAACAACAGTAACTTTCTTGAGAGACCGTGTTGTTTCATGCAAAGTAACTTTTTAATATGCTTCCATGCTGTATATTTTTAAACCTCAGATCCCTGAAGAAGTTAAATTCTGATGTTGGTCTCATGTCAATATACTTCATGATACCTCTTACACTTCCGACGCTTTGCGAGACACGAGCTGAATGGAACCGCGCTGTCTCAGAGGCGGTGTTTGCTCTAGGTCCTGACCACAGCTGTATGTTGTACTTACTGGCACACGCTCTGATAAAGGCGAATTTAGAACTACTCAGTACTTAGTTTCCAAAGCATTTCTCATTTAAGACTGAAATACAATGTGTGTGCTTTAAAGCATTATATTTAACATCAGAAAAAGAAATTCTGGCCTCGGAAATTTGCAGTGATCAAGCAGCTCGCTCAAATGTGACCTAAAATTTGCCTCATATAGTCTCAGAAAATTCTGTCCTTTTAATCCAGCTCCCGTTCTCTGCAATTACTGTTAAACATGGTTAGCGTGAAGATTTTGTATTCCAGTCACTTAAACCACCGTCATTAATGGAGAAAGCTCAGCCAGGATTCTTTTTTCATTATGCATTCCTGTAAAAAAAATAATAAACAGCTTTTTCTTCCCAAGTCAAAGCCAATCAGTTACAAATTCACGGTGTCTTTCCAGGTTGAAAGGCTTGTTCTTCCTGACAGGTGCCAGGTTCACTGGTGATGCAAATTAATATTAAAGGACAATAAATGAATGACAGAGGAAATCTTCAAAATCTTCTTAGCCTAAGACACTCAGCTGTGAACCTTTAATGCCTATGAAATATGAATTGCAACTAGGCAAATTATTGAAGGGTTCGGAGCACCGATAAGTGAAGAGAACAAGAAGTTCCAGCTGACGGGCTCATAGAGACAGACCAAAGCGTTTTAGATGCCACCTGGACGTATAAATAGCTTCCGTACAAGAGTGGTACTTGTGGTACTCGGGTAGCGTAGTGTAAGAAATAAAATTTCAGTCGTTATTGCTCAGTTATTGCTTATTACACTTCATAGCTGAATTATTTAAAAATACATACCTCTGAATGCTGTTGTCTGAAAATACAAGTTTTATCATTAAAAACAGGGATGTGTATTTAGGATTGAAATTAAACACAGAAGACTGTGCTAAGTACCCAGGGCAAGCTGGCGTTTTGGGGATGTTTCCGTTGCCCAAATAATTTTGCACATTACGCTTTATAGTCAACATTGCATTTTCACTTCCTTAGTGAGTGGTTTCCGTTGCTGTGCTGAGATGAGACAGTGCCACAGGCTTCCAATTCCCCCTTGACCTGCACGAGGGTTCTCTGCTAGTTAGTCTCAGAGGAGAGCGTTCCCGCAGGAGCAGTCTTTTGCTGTGAAGGCAGCATTTCCTTCATGTGAAACGGTTCCCTCATGTAAGACGACTGACGCATTATTGCTTCAAGAGTGTCACAACTATGAAGGTTGACTCGGGCTGCACACGCGCGCAGGTTATAAACGTGGCAGTAAGTGACTCTCCGTGATAACTGTAAGACAAGACAGAAGAAAGTAGTCATTACTGGCGGTTATTGTCCACACTGAGTTTCTGAGCTGTTAATTATCTTCTGAAACGTTTTCCCAAGGCATGCTGAAGGCAGGAGCCGTGTACCCAGAAGGCGGAAGCAGATCCGTAGGGCTGCCAGGTCTCCGCATGGACCGTCACGCCGAGAAACGCAGAAGGGGATTCTGAGTGGTCACGCAGTGTCCGATGCTGCCGGGATGCAGGTTGCAGCCCGGAGGTGCTGGGCTCATTGGAAGTGCACAGCTCGCTCCGCCAAAGCGTGTGTTCCTTCAGGATCTCCAGGCGTTTCTGACATCAGAAACTTTCAGGCGTTCCCGTAGTCAAATTGTGGGGTTTTGTTTATGCCAGGCAGATTTTTCCAAGTGCGAAAGGGAAATTTGTCCATGGAAATCCCTATTTGTGGTGGGTTTAGGATACGCTTAAATAGCCCATCGTCCACTATTTCTTTTTTTATATGTTCATAACAAGGACTGATGCTGCGCAGGCACATCTTGTTCCTGGCCACAGGGTGTTCTAGAAGAGTTTCGTCCGGGAGCATTGATGGTGTTATTGGTGTGATGTCCATAACCGCTGGGCTCTTGGTTCAGTTGAGTAACAACAGTAACATACCCTGTTAGATCTTTCAGTGTTACCTGAATGCTGACAACTAAAGCACTGTAGAGAATGACGTGCGTCTTGCTACATGTCCTTCTACGTCATCTCAGGAAAAACAAGGGCAATTCACAAGAGAGGCATGGTCAACAGGCTGTGTCATTCTTTGTGAGAAGGGAAAGGTTCACCACCTGGTCTCATCAGACCTGCGTCACGAATAACTTAAGAAGATCTTTCTTAAACTCAGATAATATTTCCGGTACGACCGTAGAATCTCGCAAGTAGCCTTTGCTGGCGCTGCCTCCGCGCTGTCTCGCTTGTCTCTGTTCACATTGCTCTGTGCAGTTTCCCCAGGGCTTTTGTGGCACTGCCTTTTTTTTGGGTTACGACCTTCAATGTCCAGCACAGGGAAGCACAGGTCGATTCAGGGAGGGCTGACTGCCGCTGGCACAGCTTTTCTCCAGCCCTGCAGTGCCAGGGAGCTTCTCTGCTACGTGTTTCTTCCCTCCTCTGCCTGCCAAAGAGCGAGGAGTGAACCCAGCCCTATCTCTGCGTGGTGCACAGCTTCAGGAGACCAGCTGGAGAAGCTCTGGTCCACCTTCCAGATGTAAATCTGAGAAGCAGCGCGTCTATAATGTCCGCATGAAACCCTCCTACGTGGGGACGTGCGAAAGATCCCCTTGATGTGGCGAGCCGAGTTTCACAGGAATTGCCGACCGGGCTGATGAAAACAGACGTTTTCAAATTAGGAACTGAGCAGACTTTTGGAATGGCGAAGGTAACGATCCGTGGAAACGAAGCTGCAGAGAGTTCTCCATCCCTGATTGCTTGCAGTCCGAGGGTGGGCGCTTTTCTGAGCAGCATGGCGCGAGTTGCCTGAATTAGCGCAGAGGGGACTGGAATGAAGTCAGCATCCTGGTTTGTAGGTTATGAGACACTGCCTGGAACTGCATTAATGGCAGCAGTTTGGTTTACAGAGCACACATATGTTCAGAACAGGGTTACAGTGGGCCTCACATTCTCACCCATAATTTTGCTCGACGCTGAGCCCAGCGTGGACGCAGGCTTGGGATCTCCATCCCCGATAACCTGGAAGGACAGAGGGATGCTGCTCTAGTCCGCTTTGGCATAAACTCCTTCACCACCACCTGCAAGGTGTCTCAGCTCTTTGGTGAGCTGTTCTGGGGTGTTCACACCTCTGTAGGTTCACAGCCCTTCTTTCACGTCCACAAGTCCAAGCATTTCCCATCATTTGCCTGCTGTTCGCCAGACCGATAGCTTGCTTTACGCCACTAAAGTCATGAGCTAAGGGTCTGTGTGCTGCAAGAAAGCATGGAAACAGAACGGGGACTTGCATTTAATACTTTGCTATGGTTCACTCCCAGTATTAGGCTTAATTGTTCTTTGACTCTTGAATGCAGAAGTGCTTTAAAAAGATGGCTCTATATCTCTTAGAAGGATGGCTTTATATCTTTTACAAAGATGACTGTCCAAACCCCCTTCATAGAGGTGGTTGTTACAGAGTCTTTTATGTTGATTCATCCTTTTCTTATGAGGCATTGGCTTTTTTATGGTCCCATTCACCCTTTTTTTTGCTGTGAATTTTTAATTATTACCTCAGTGTCACTGGGAAAAGCTGTAATTGTCGAGTATTGGTTATAAAGATTTACTTTTGTTGGAGTCCTGTGGTACTTTACTGCCATAAAATGCAGTATTGTAGAATAGCACAGGAAAATTTAGGTTGAGTAATTTTTTAGAATCAATAAATGCATACATGACTGCAGCTGCAGCTTACGTACCGCAGCCATCATTTTTACTGAAACTCAGCCAGATACACAGAGCGTTGTTACCTCAGCTGGCGTTGTGGGGACAGGACCGTTCTTGCTTACAGAAAATAAATTTATGGACATCTTAGTCTGTATTGATTAAAGCACAACTCTTTTCTGGGCATGCATTTCCTGTATTTTACCAAGAAAATACTACGGGTAGTAACCTGCAACAGTGGGGAGATTTCTCTAAGCGGCAGCCCTTGCGAATGCTCAGGTCCGTAGTTAGCACGCGTGCAGGTTTCCGTTTAACTCGCGCGAGATGGGCGAGCTCAATGAATAATAGATGGGGCTCTGTGACTTGTCCACGGCTTTCCCGTGCTCTGCCCGTACAACCGGTCCCTGTTACGGTGCGGCCCTGGGGTACTGTGAAACGGAATATTAGATGGGTGCATAAATGTCCGTTCCTGTTCTCCAAAAGCAATCCATTTTCAAGGAGTCGGGTTTTACACAGTATTGCCTACGAGTGTTCTGTGCAGTTTTCGGTTATATATTCTTAAGGGCGTAACTCTTGAATCGCTCCCGGTCAACAGCCCCTTTTCGTTGTCTGCTATCTTTCATATGTAACACAAGGAATTAGTTATAACGCAGGGAACAAAATCTTCTGGAATACAGTTTCCGTTTGTTCTTCTCAAACATATCTGTTTAGTGAGACAAAATAGAATAAAGTAAAATCTAATATAAAATGAAATCAAATCTCCCTGAGGGAAGTGCTTCATTTCCTTGGAAGTTCAGCGTAAGTACGTACACAACGAATCCCTAAAGTTAAGAAATAAACAAAAGCAGAAATTATTACTGGTCACCATCGTCCCCGTTCTGCTTTCACAAAGCGGTGGCGGCCGGACCGTGTTTTGTGTAGGCGATAGCAGAGACGGAGGTGGTGCAGGGAGGGGTGCCGCTGCGTGGGCTCTCTTCTCATTCTGCTTGCGCAGGTCTGCGTTAAGTTCTCGTTACGCACGGAGCACTTCGAGGGATTTGGCAGTACGGTGCGCGATGTGCGTTTGATGTCCACGGGGCAGGCAGTTCGGTTCAGGAAGGCTTCCGAAAAACACCTTAGGTCTGCCTGTTCATCGCACCTCCTGGCACAAAAATGAATTGCTTTTTCATCCTTATATGTTAACCACACCCTGTGTCAAAGGCTTGAGATCTGGGTTGTGAGACGCGAGAGATCAGGATTATTTCATAAGCCATGTTTCTTCAGCAGTAAACTGGTATTCCCAGACACTGGGACGCTTGTACGGCTCCTGCCTGGGCTTCGAATAAATGCTTGGTCTCCACCGCTTGCTTTTCTGAGCGCTGCGCTCAGGTTAAACTTTGTGAAGGCGAGCGCCTCCCCTTCGTTCCCTTTCTGCACCGGACAGACCCTTCAAAATGGCACTGAAATTCTTCCCGAAGTGGTGGCCTCCTGTTTCGTTACGCATGCAAATCAGGTAATTACTCGGTGGTGTGCAACTGCATGCACGTGTTTACATGGGTGATTCTGAAAATTGTGCCTCAGGTGTTAAATGTTAATCTTTTTCCACGCATGCCACTCAATTACTCATTTTAATGCATTTTTTTCCACATACAAATGTAGGTATGCCTTGGCGCAAGTCAAGAATTTCATCCCTTGAAAATTCAACACTGTGCTAGAAGATAATTGCGGTTTCCCACAGGAGGCAAGAATAGTTCTTTTTATTTTAATTTTTGATCCACAGTTTGTTTTATAACAGAAATAAGCTCTTTGTAGAATATTTGCAATAAAAAAACTTTGAGATTGATTAAATGCCTTAGGTTCCTCTTGGCCATTAATCAAACTTGGCAGCCATTTATTGGTTTGAACAGTGCAAGGCAGTAGAGATAATCCTTTAAATATAAGAAGTCCCTTCAATATAATGAAGTATAAATACTAGCGTGGTGATGTAAAAGTTATGTCTTTCCGTAATGGCATAGTAATAATGGATTGCTAGTAACAGACGCTCCTAGGTTTTAAATTTCTGACAAGCATAAATTGCTTATCACTTATGCACAAACAATTTTTACTCAAAAGAGATCTACCTTTTTACTTCTAGTTAGTTAAAAAAAAAACAGATAAAGAAAAAATGATTGGATTAAAGGAAAGAGGAAAACCTAAATCTGTGCGTGTGGGGCCTCCCTCCCCACCCCCCGGGACAGATCTCTGCAAAGCTTCCTACGACAATTTCAGAGAACAGCCCTTTATTTCAAGTACTGCAGAGTCTCTGGGATTAGTCACGGCTTCCTTTCTGAGTGCAGCGTGGATTCTGGTCCCCTGGTATGGCCCAGACCGATAGTCCCGGGGTCAAAAGGTGCCAAGAAAACACCATTGGGTGCGCGTGGAGTAGCGCACAGAGCACCGTGATTCACGTGGGTGTGGGGGGTTTTGTGCTATCCTGTGTTATTGCACGACAGCAAAACGCCACAAAATATTTGAAAGTGTGTATGAGACTGCATAACAAACAAATTTAAGTGCAAATATCCCCAGAATGGGTTCCCACGGCAGTGTGACAGCGGGCTGCGTCTGGGCTCTCCGCATACCCGCGCAGCATCTTCCCTTCCTGTCGCAAACTGCCCCGAACTGCCCGGTGTCTTTTTAAACGCAGACAAAGAGCTTTCTGGAACACGCACCAGAACTTGTTTTTTACTAGAGCCTTGGATTTTTCTAGGGCACTTGCTCACCCTAAATATTTTTCCTTTCCAGCCTCTGCCTGTTTACCGCTAGACCCAATTAGTCAGATTTCACTCAGTGCTGAGCTCTCAGCCCCGGGTTTAATGACGGCTTTCTTTGAAGCCTGTGTCGTTACATCTGAGGCTCAGGCAGCCGCTCTCTGTTGCCTGCTTGTGAGAGCCACACAAATTGCTTTATACAAGTGTTTGTTCTCTGTAGTGCTTTATTTGACATCTGAAAGGTCCTGCTTCTTGTCCGAGGCCTTGGCACGGGGGTTGGAGTCTTGTTGGAGAGCAGAGCCTCCGATGGAGGTAGCTCATGTTGTTACCGGGTGGCGATCGTCCATGACAGCGGTTGAACGTGCTTTCAACGGCCTGAATCGTTCTGCACTTCACGGTGTGACCGTCGGGTTTATGCGAGCTTGGCGGTGAGGGGTCCGCGGGGCGCGCACGGCCGTGATGGAGATCCCAGTTCCCGCGTGGCAGCTCAGGCCGCGTGGGCCTCAGTAGCAGCCAGGACCCTAGTTTCGATGTGTGCTCGTGGGAGTCAGGTTCGGAAGCCCCAGAGACGTCCACAAGTGCTCCATGAGGACTCTGCTTCCTTTATACATACAGTTCTTAAAACTTTACTCCTGGAGTTCTGCTGGTTTGTTATTACTAGTATCTTTGGTCTCCTTATCTATCGGTCTACTGCATCTATTGATAAGTGTGGTTTGTAGTCTCCTGCTCAGACAGAGCCTAAAAATACAAAATTTACCCGCTTTTTAAGCATCCTTCTATGTATGGACGCAGGAGATCTCTGAGGACAAGGCACCGTGGCGTTCACATTACTACAGGAGTGCACGTTCCCTTCTTTCTGATGAGGGGAATCGCTGCTCCCATAAAACCCCTGGAGCCTGCAGGAGCGCCACCATGCTCCCCGCCCTCTGCTTCACCGCTCACCCCTGAGAGCGCAGGCTAAAACAAAAACCCCAAAAGTGCCAAGAAAGAGCATGCAAGGATCCGTTTGACATAAATTCCGTCGCAGAGTTCCCCGCTAATTGCTTGCGGTGGTCAGCGATGCCGGTGGAGTGTAACGGCCACGGATGCTTTGCTGCTGCTGCTTGGCAGAGGCAGCGCTGGTGGACTGTCACTCCTCGGTGCTGGATTATCTCTTGCTCCGTAGCTGGGATGGTCACGGACTGAAGTGACTTGCCAGAACACAACTTTGGCGTGTTTGGCAGCCGGCAGCAGGCTCAAGGGAGATGTCTGCCCAGAGCGGCGAGCCTGCAAAGCCGTTCCCTCAGTGCAGCATACCTCAGTTATTCTTAGAAGGCACTATAACTTAAAATATTCAGGCTGAGGAAGTAAAAAGGTAAAAAAAAAACCCCTTCCCCCCTTCCTCTGGTTCTGTATTGTGTAAACATTGCAAATTGGGGTGAGCAAGCCCTGGGGCTCGGTGTGACAGCCCTGGCTCTGCAGGAGGTGGGCACTGCCGGCTGGCCAGGCTGGCCGGGACACTTTCGGGGCATGCGGTGGTCCCCGTTTGCGGCTCTTGCCAGAGGCTGGAGCAGAGCTGCAGCCCCTAGGACCAGCCGTGCACAGCTTGTCTTGGGCTCTCAGGTAGGGCCACTCGTGCTAGGCACTGCAGAATCGTTAGTGTAATATTTGGGCAGATAATCTGGATAGTGCGAGAGAGGAACTCTGCACTGACCGCCTCTGTCCCCGCGTCAAACGGGATTCCCTGACAACCTCTGCTTCTGCTGGGAGATGCCTATAGCAGCACGAAGAGGGCTGTATCTCTCGGCTTGTTTCTCATTGACCCGTGAGGTTATTTGGCCGTCCTGATGCCTCCTGAGCTGTAAATGGCGCGTACCTTGGCTGGGGCCGCTGTGCGTGCAGCACGGCCGCGGCGCCGCCGGTGAGCACCGTCTGCCTCCCTTGCAGAGACACCCATCGCCATCTCTCCGAAGTACACGCCTCGCCTCTCCCTGCCCGCCATTTACAGAGCTTTGTCTTGTGGCTCAATTTTTTTCTGTATTCTCTTTAATTTTGTCTTGACTTTTGAGGACCATGACCATCTTGCTTATTTGCGTTAGCAGACTGGCTACCAGAACGGACCATTCAAGATGTACAGCCGTTTCAGTTCAGATGTACTCCTGCTCTATACAGAGACAAGTTTGCACATTTAACATAAAGCTGTCTTTGAATGCTTACAGCGTTACCGATGAAATTCAAGTATGAGCAACAATAATTAGGCTGGAAAAAAATCATAGCCCTGCGTCATAGGTCAGCTTAACCTGCACTGAGCTAAACTTGAAAAGCAAGAATATCAAAGGGATGTTTTATTTCTTTGCAGTTGCACATTGGCAGTTGTGGAAATACTGGACAAAATTCTGCACGTTGCAGTTTAGTTTCACGTATGGCAATCAGAGTTCCTCCCTGAAGCTTCTTGTGTAAGCTGACTGATTTAATTTAAGACAAATATCATCTTCAGTAGAACAGCAACAAGCTTTCTGTTTTCTGAAGATGCTGCGTTCAAGCCTCCTTTCTTGTATGTCGTTATGGCACCACTGCAGGGTTTCAGACAGCACAGGCCTCTTGCAAGGATCCCCCAGCTTCTGAAGATGATACATATTCCCTCTTCATCCCCCAAAGCGGAGACGGGTCGTCTGTGTGCTGGGCCAGGGGCCGGAGGGGCTCAGCCGCGGCGCGGGCGTCCCTTTGCGCCTCCGACCGGGTGCAGGGTGTGGTGCGGCTTTGGGGCCGGGTCAGCAGGAGGAGCGATGGGCGGGATGGGCTTTTCCAGCAGGGTCTTCACAGAGGCTTGCCCGCGGCTTTCTTCTGGAAGGTCTGGCGTCAGAATAAGCTGTCCTTCACGTGTGACGAGGGGGTTTTTATGTGACAAGTTTTCGTAATTCATGTTTTACTCGTTATTTCATTCTCAAATACATTGTTCCCTTCAAAACCTAGTGGTGGCCACCGGCTGGAAGCACGTGTATTATTTTCAAACTTTGGAGGTGGAAAAGGCATTGGTTCCAGGTCCAGAAAATACATGGGAAACCTCAGAAGTTGTTTGTCTGAGAAATTAAAGCCGTCATCAGGAGCAGGCAATACTTACAGTATCTCTAGTTTTCTTTCACAGCAGGAGTGTAAATCCTTACTTCCACACAAATTTATTATTTACCTTTGTCGCTGGAGACCTTGTCTCACGTTATTTTTCATATATATTGTGTATGATTATATTTCAACTTCAAATTATTACTGGCAGGTATGCCTATGTCTTGGCACCTCTCTTTATTACACTTTGTACTCGGCAATTCATTTTTCCTGATGAAGTCAGGGTGTCAGACGTGCAGGTTTCATGATTTATTACTGTGCTTCAGTACTTTTTGTCTTGAGTATCCAGCTGTTCTCCAGCTGTTATTTTAGCATGTGTCTTACTTTTAGAAGGTTTTNCAGGTATGCCTATTTCTTGGCACCTCTCTTTATTACACTTTGTACTCGGCAATTCATTTTTCCTGATGAAGTCAGGGTGTCAGACGTGCAGGTTTCATGATTTATTACTGTGCTTCAGTACTTTTTGTCTTGAGTATCCAGCTGTTCTCCAGCTGTTATTTTAGCATGTGTCTTACTTTTAGAAGGTTTTAACGGTACTGTAAAAGCTCTAACGTGATTCATCTCCATAATCCAATGTGGGCGTGTTATGTTCTGCAATCACTACTGGTAGCATTTTTGCTCTTCTTTTTTGCTTTGAGTATGTATATAACCTGTAGCAAGTGACAACTATTTCTTGCTCTGCTTAGCTGAGACGTCAAATAAAACTCTGATTTTAGTTCAGGTGGTTCGGAGGTCAAAACAAACAGTGCTTAAGTATACAGAAAACAGTGAGCAATAGCATTACGTCTGCCACGGCGGAAATCACGTTCATACATAGCACCAGTGCCTGTAGAGGTTAACAGCAGTTGTTTAAAGACATGTTTGTTGTTATCGGCATTATCAGGTGTGTTTATTTAAGTACGTGTACTTAATTGGGGGTATAATTTTAAAATTTGACTGTATATTTAGTTGATCACCCTAATTCAACCTGTGATACGTTCAAGGAAATTCTCCCATAAGAGGAAGGATGTTTTTCCCCTTAAAGTGTTTAATAGTTCTGATTACGTTATTTCACATACAGTCAAATGCTGCCTAATTTACGCCCTCAGTGAAAACATTGCATCAACCTAATTGCAGATGTCAGTTTTTCTGCCGTATTTGATCAAAAAGCTAGTTTAGTTTTATCCAGGGGCTTTCTGCTAGCTCGTCCCCACGGTACAGTTTGGTGGTGTGGGGTTTTCTTTAGAGCAGTGTGTTTACTTTATGCAATAAAAAGAAACAACGTGTTTGACAATGAGGATACTCGAACAGCGGAACAGGCAGCCCAGGTTGCAGTAACTGTTTAATGATTTTGGTATTTGGGTTACGTGACTGCATGTGGAAAGGACAGACTCGTGTAAAGCGATCTAGTCATCTTCGTAACTTTTTCTGTCCAGAGCAGTAATGCTAAGTATTTTCCGCCATGCAGTCTTTAACAAAATGAGGTGGGGTTTTTCGGATAGTTTCAGGTCCTGTTGTGAGCCAAGAGGCCTGCAGTGGTGTGTCCGGCCGCGTGGGCGCCGGCCTGGCTGTGGTTTTTTGGTTTTGTGTAGTCCCATCCGGTCATCGAGCTGGTGGGAGGTGACGTGAGCTGAGCCTCAGCCTGCGGCCGGCCGGCTCGGCCCTTTGGAATGACGTTGGTCCTTGAGGCGGGTGTAATGGCGTTGCTTATGTTCTGGGAAATGGGCTCAAATGCAAAGTTATTGCATTGTCTGTTAGGCAGTAAATGGTGATTGCGTCCCTTTTTGCATGCGCTGCCCAATGCTTCATTTTTAACAAAGGTATTCCTACAGATTGTCTCATGTAAAGTCCCCGTCGTTCTTTTACAGTATTTTCTTCAGCATCGTTACTACTGACAGGTTTTATTTCTACAGCTAGCACCCACTCAAGCACTTATAAATCTCTTACGCGTGGAAAAATCTTCCACGACGTCGGGGCTGGCGTGGCGGCCAAGCGGGGCGAGCTCTGCCCGTGCCGAGGCCGGGACCCCCGCCTTGCGGC
>VZSC01004241.1:219150-239461 GCA_013398225.1 Steatornis caripensis
AAAAAAAAAAAAAAACCCAAACAAAAAACCCCACCAAAAAAACCCTAACCAACCCAAAAAATAAAGAGAGAGAGAAAAAAATGTATCCCGGGTGTGTTTTTAGGCCTGGCAGGGACGCAGCACACTTCTGCTCTCTGCCACGGATGCTGCGTCCCTGCGTCGTCTCTCCAAGAGAGTAACGTGGGTCTGCAGTGGGGCGGGCTGCGTTGAATTAACATCATCTGAATCCTTATTTCACAGCATTAAAGTGTTCTGAAAAGTCTTTGAAACAGCACATGGCGCATCATTTAAAGGATACCACGGGGAATTTGGAAGCAAAATTGCATCTCGGTGTAGGTAAACTGTCGTCTCTGGGGTAAATCCGCTGGGCTTGTGTCCCTTTGCTGGCTGAGGACTTTGTGTTCGGTGAGCGAGGAAGGGAACGGCAGTAAAGGAACGGAATACTACATGCACAAGGAAATTGAAAGTAAATTCATATTTTCAGGCTTAGGAAATAAATACCGTTGAGTTAAAAGTACCCTTTATTTTCAAAATACGCAGTAAGAATGTAAAATACCGATGTACGGTCGTGTAAAAGATTTGTGTGATCCGAATGGGTACTTTTTGTAAAAGCTGAAAGCAACAGCCAATGTACTGGTAGGGAACCGAGGGGAAACGCCGGGAAGCGTCAGTAGGCAGTGCTTCCCTTCATCGGAATTCAGGTCAGGTCTCCGCAAAATAACGGGAATGGAGCACAGTCCAGCGCTGCCGAGCACCGCGGGGCGGGAGCGCGGCTCCCTGCCTGGAAAAGAAGGTGAGGGACTGCCTGCAACTCATACCAAAATGTGGACTGCCAATTTATAGTCGTATTTGTAGGGGTTATTAATTGCTCAGTTTACAACCCAGTTTACAAAGTCTCAGTGGAACGGTCAGCTTAATTAATCAGGTTATAACTGCTCTGCACTGAGACAGATGTAACAGGGAGAGACATAGAGGAAAAGAACAGAAAATGAACAGAAAGATATATTTCGTATGTTGCTGCCCATATTTGAATATTCACATTAATAGTGTCGTGGAGCCATGGTGAGCGAGGGCTGTGGGAGGATGCTCGTAGGAGTGGAGTTTCTTAATGAGAGACCTGCCAATTAACCTCCAAAACCGGACAAGCTTCCCAAATCATCATCCTTTCCGGTCAGAAACAGATACTCATATGTGCATAATAATTTAATAAATACAAGTATTTGGGGTAAAATAGTACCTCTCCTTTGATCTCTGAATAGTCAAAAATGGGTGGGGCATGCTCTAACTAAAGGGCTTTCCCAGGGCGTTCGATTAAGTTTCAGTAAACTGAACTTTGAGGAAACGCACCTGGTCTTTGCTCTTCCCGACGCGTGGCTCAGGTGTGGCTGCCCAGACCGAGATGCCGCCAGGGCTGCGTGCGCACCTCCGGCGCGCGTGCGGGAGGACGGCAGCGCGGGGCCGCGAGCGACCGTTGGGTGCCGGAGCAGCCTGGTGTTGGCAGGGTTTTATTGCACGCGGTTCCACCAGCAGAGCAATTAAGGGCTGTTAGCTAATGAATCTTTGATACGTTATCCATCCCGTGTTCGTCCGGTGCTGCTGCTCGCTCAGGCGGCCAACCTGCTGGAGGACAGCTTGGGATGGAGAGGCTGATGGGACATGAGCTCCACCGGGTCCGTTGCTGCTTTGTTGGGTGAAGGCCAGGTGATAGGTCTGTTGTTACTGAATTATTTTCAGGCAGTAAACACTGCACGCTTTCTGATTTCTGTGGTCTGTGTACCCGAGAGCTGCACACTCTTTATTTATCAAACTGTTGGTTTCTTCAGTCTAAAATACTTTTGCGTGCTGGTAGAAACAAGGTATTTGGTTTATCGTTCGCTTTTTGCCGTCATGCCAAAAGTGACGTGCGTACTAGCAGAAAATACGAGTCTCTTGGAAATGCTGTTTAATTTCCAACCACTCTGTCCCGACTTGTGCGTGCTGCAAGGATGATTATTCCTTGCCACGGTGGATCACAAAGGGGCTTTACGAGGGCTTGCGCACCCGGAGTGCCCTGGGCAGCCCTTCAGGGCAAAGCACAGCTCCTTCAAGAGCTTCATCGTGTTTAACCCCTGAGGCCTTAAATAAGAAAATCATGTAATAAAATGTGAGTGCCCGTAGACTTTTTTGTAGATATTGGGGCCTTTGACCCCAAATGGCCTTTCTCCTGTCGTGTAAGGTTGCTGTGTTTTAAGGAGCGCTCCAAGACTTGCGTATGCAGGTCTGCGGGACGACTGTAAGTGTGTTAGCGTGGTACTAACATCCCAGTGAGCGACCTCGAGGGCACTGCGCGCCGTCTGTACTCCCTCGGCCGACACTAGAGATCTCGCCGATAATCGTGAGGAATACCTGATGTGAGGATCGTTACGCTGCCGTTTCCTTGCACTTCTCCCGAGCACGCGGGTTCCTGCGCTCCGGGCGACCTGCCGGTAGCTTTTGGTGTTGGCTGGAGCTGCCGACGGAGCACGTGGCAGGTGTGGGCAGAGCGAGGGCTTCCAGGCGGACACGCGCAGTGGTCTGATGAGGAATAAGGTTAAATCACCTACCTAGGGAGAGCTGGTTTTAGGTTACAAAGTGAAAGTTGCTATTGAATGTCAGCACACGGAAGAGCGGGAGTTAAGAGAAATACGTTGCCTATACTTTCAAAACGTTTCTGGCTTTGTAAAACTTTTCTGATCGGCTCCACGCTTGTTGCTTTGCTCAGTTCATCCGTAAGGCTGCTCCCCTGCTCGCCGCCTGCCAGGGTGTAGCAGGACATGGTGCTGCTCATCCATGTAAAAGCAACCGGTGTTCCTGTGTTTGGGAAAGACGAGAGAAAAAAGTAATATACACAGCCTTTGCCGAGTTCAGAAAATACATGGTTCGGGAAGCAACATAGTGCCACGCTACAGCGTTCACATTTTCAATATTTGTAGAAGAACTTAGAGAATTTGTTTCCTGTTGTGATGTGAGGAATACATAACCGAAGGCAGTGCCACCTTGGGTTTTTACTGTTGAAATTTCAGTAAAAAATCAAAACAGAGATGAAAACAAGCAGAAAAGGAATTTCCATGAGCTGACGTGGCTCTGGCGGGTGGGTTATGGCTCCACCTCCAGTGAATCTCGTCAGTAAATCACGGCTTCTGCTCTTAATTGTCCTTACCCATTAAACACAGTTTTCCAAGAGTAGAGTAGTGTTGCAATGAGAGAGATTAATCGCTTGGTATTTCTTAGATAAAAAGAGGTTTGGAAGGTAAAGTATCTTACATGCTTTTCCATTTTACAGTTATTTTTCAGTAGATTACCTGAATATTTTTTTTCTACTTTCAGATCTCAAATATTTCTGCATGCATTAGATAGGATTCAACGAGATTTATTAAAAGGTATAGCCTTTGTGTTTATGGCCCTTTTGTAGCTTAGATTCATTTTTCAGAGGTAAAAGTAGCAAGCACGGTACGCTCAGCGCGCGTCTCGTGCACAGGTGGTTTGGGTCCTCTGCAGCTTCATTCCAGTAAATCCACCCAGATTGCTCCTAGGGTTTTGGTTTCCGCATCGCGCTGCAGGAACGTAGCTGTGTGGTGCTGGAGGACGCGGGTGTCATTTCTGATTTCCGAGCTTTACGGGAGCCATTTGTGAGGCGCAAAAAGTGAAACCGCACTTGGGACCAAACGTTCAGGAGCTCCTGAGAAGTAACTTGGTTTGGGTCACACGAGGTACAGTTTTCTCCCACGTCGTACAAATTATGAAGGAAACGGGACTGCCCAGGGGAACCCAGCAACAGCAAAGTCAGAAAGGGTTGTTCTATCTATTGCTTCCACAGAAGTCAAAGCTTTGCTTGCATAGAAGCAGTATGTTCTGGATATAAACGGTGTGCCCTGACAGTGATACACGGTCTGCACGAGTACGGAGTTTGATTATGGCACAGTTTGTTGCTCTGGGTCTATGAACAGTCTCCCTGCACGCGTGCAACGGTGATAAAAAAATCAATTTTAAATATATATATACGTGTATTTAAAATCCTGTTGGGAGATAAATCTGCTGTAAGGAAGCGAAAGGAGGCTGAGCCCTGCAGCGCCGCTGGCTGCTTGCCTGGTGCACGCGGTGCTGGTGCCACGCACGTGTTCCTGCGAGCCTGAGCCCCCGCGTGCGGCGGGGCGCACCCGGCACCCGGCGGGGCTCTGGGGGCAGCAGCGCTGTACCCGACTTGTCCAAAAGTGTCTGATTTCTATCGGACAACTTGGAAGCATTTTAGAAAAATACCGGGAGGGGTGTGTGTGTGTGAGGGCATTCTAACTAGTTTTTAATTTACTAATAAAAAGCACGGTTAAGAGCAGGGCCCTGAGCCCCTGTGGCTGATCAGTTTCCCAGGATCTGATTTCACCAGATTCCTTTCTTTTCTTTGCAGTAAAGGAGGGAAGACCTGCGTCTGGGAGAGTTCAGTTTTAAACCCAGCGACGCAGTTTTGGGGAGGACTGTTGGGTGGACGGCATCTTCCAGTGTTGGCAGAGCCGACCCGCTGGCCCTGCTTCACCCTTCCCACCACCACTGACGAGGCCAGCCCACCTTGTATCTGCCGTTGTTTTTTCCTCTGTTACTGGATATGATTTTAATAAAGCGTAATTTTGTGTGAGTAGTGGCGAGCGCTGGTATTTGCTGCATGAGCAAAGAAAGGATTCCTGCAAAAATTTGAAAAATGTCATCAACACGCGACATCCCAACGCCTTCTGAGGAGAAAAATCCTGTTTTTATGATAGTTTAATTGTTCACAAACTGGTTGTTTGTGAAAAGGTAATTCAGCGTCAAGAATGACTAATGCAGTGAATAGCTGTGCTGAGCACAGAGCAGTTATTTACCATGGTTACCCCGGGAGATGAAGAAAGGTACAATTATTCTGAGAGGTACAGTAGATCCTGTTTACTTTTTATTCTTACCGTCCTTCAAATGTGCTTTTCGCCTATCTTTGTACAAACAAACAAAGAGAGAATGAGGCGTATTTATCTATTTTCGGTGCATAGTGTGTGCAATTAAAAAGCTCGCGGCTGGCCCCAGGCTGGGCTAGGGAGAGGTGGGAGGTGACGGCTGTGGCCGGCGCGGTGTCGCGTGGGAAAGCCGCCGTGTCCCCGGCTTGACATCTGCACGAAAGCTCTCCTGGTTTGAGCCCGTGTGCTTTACTGAACTGAGGAAGGCGCCAGGTACTGGGCTGGTCCCGCAGTCGTCATTCTCTTACCAGTTTGCATGCGCTGGTTCCCCTGGAACGCGGTGTATTCCAGTGGCGGAGGGACCCTTGGGGTGTCTGGCTGAGAGCGTGCTTTGAAAAATAACAGCTGCCAGGGAGGAAACACGTCGTAACACATTAANAGGTACTGGGCTGGTCTCGCAGTCGTCGTTCTCTTACCAGTTTGCACGCGCTGGTTCCCCTGGAACGCGGTGTATTCCAGTGGCGGAGGGACCCTTGGGGTGTCTGGCTGAGAGCGTGCTTTGAAAAATAACAGCTGCCAGGGAGGAAACACGTCGTAACACATTAACGCATAAAAACCCCCGAGGCATAATGATTCAATTCCAAATTGCTGTCGTAAATGATGATAATATGTATTTTTGCTTGGACACCTTCTCCAATTATTCNCAGGTACTGGGCTGGTCCCGCAGTCGTCATTCTCTTACCAGTTTGCATGCGCTGGTTCCCCTGGAACGCGGTGTATTCCAGTGGCGGAGGGACCCTTGGGGTGTCTGGCTGAGAGCGTGCTTTGAAAAATAACAGCTGCCAGGGAGGAAACACGTCGTAACACATTAACGCATAAAAACCCCCGAGGCATAATGATTCAATTCCAAATTGCTGTCGTAAATGATGATAATATGTATTTTTGCTTGGACACCTTCTCCAATTATTCTGAGGTTTGGAGACCCTCAGACACCCCAGTGTCGGCTCTTGTCTGTTTTCAGCCTCCCTTTTTGTGTCCAGCTCCTCCACAAGCCTCCAGGCTTGTTGTCTTCTGCGGAAAGAGCGGCGTTGCCGTTCCTCGTACCTTCAGCTGGGCGTTAGTTGGCAGCCTGGTGTCACTCCTGTCTTTTGTCTGCCTCTCCCTCCCCTGTCTCCCTCCCTTCCTCTTCCCCTTCCCCAAAACCCGCAGGGATCTGCGTGGTGCTTCTCGCGGAGAGCAGTCTGTTGGCTTCGGGGTGCTCGCGGCTGCCGTGAGGGGGGCGCGTAGGGATGCAGTAATCCTGTGAAAGCTCTCCTGTGAGACCTGTGTGCTTCTTGCCATTGAATGTGCTGCCTTCATTTTGGACGAAGGCTGCGTAGACTTTAGCTGCCTTTTGTCTTGCCCCCTCGTTTGGAAAGCATGGGTTTGATCAGTCTCACTAAGCACGCGGAAAGAAAAGGATGCTTTTTTCCCTGAAAGAGTGGCAGAATATCAAAGGAGTCGCGCTCCTTGGTGCCTCTTCTTGTTTGTCCTGAGCCTATTTTAGTGAGCAGAACAGAGAAAAGGAAGATGAATTTGTCAAGCGCGTAAAAACTGTTGGGTCTTGTTTTCTCTTCAGCCAGCACGAAGTCCGCGGGTAACGCCGTCATTAAGTGCCAGTCGCTATCCTTTGCTTTTTCATAAGCGCCTGGGCCATTCCCGTCACAACATGCTTTGAGACAGAATTAAGTAAAATAATAGAATGGGTTGTGACTTTTGCTTCGCTTTCATCTTCTAGAAGTTTTGGTTTAATATTGAACAATATTTTAATATTTAATATAACTAGAGCTTTTATATCAGCTTGTTATTCTAGACCCTCTGGTGTGATGCTGAGAAGCTGCCTGGCTAATGGGATTATTAAAATGCTTGATGTGGTGGTGTTTGGCCAGTTCGTGATATACCTGTCTGCGAACGAAGCCGGTCGGACACAACCCGGCGTCTGCTCGTGCTTCGCAAAGTCCCGTCGTCATCCACCCTTTGAAGAGCTTGGGCTTTTGGCAAGAGTCGTCCAGCTAGTTAGCGTAAATAAGGACAGGTGACGTTACGGTCTCGCTCATCAACGGCCAAATACGCTT
Source organism: Steatornis caripensis (assembly GCA_013398225.1). Classification (NCBI taxonomy): domain Eukaryota; kingdom Metazoa; phylum Chordata; class Aves; order Caprimulgiformes; family Steatornithidae; genus Steatornis; species Steatornis caripensis. The sequence continues at coordinate 226,199 of VZSC01004241.1, forward strand.
CCGGTTGCTCTGTAAAAGCTGTGGGTAGGTGTGGATGTTGTCTGCCTCTGAAATGGTGAGGGCTTGTTCTTCCAGGTGTTTCCTGAGCTGGATTTCCTCCTGTGCAAAACTCAGCCCTTCGTATGCGCTTCTACCACCTTCTCCTCCTTACAAAAAAAACCCCGAGCCAGCTTCGCAAATAACCAAATGTATGTGACAAGATTAAATGAATTGTTAGTGGTGTAATAGCCACGTTACTCTGGGATTTGCTGGAGCCATGAGGTGCAGGTCTGCGGTACCAGACTTGGCTCAGCTCGGGAGCAGCTCGTCTCCAGCTGCTGGCTTTCTGTGGCGGTACATTTGTGGGTGAAAGTAGGCGTGCATCCGAGGAATGCAGTTTGTAGAAAATCTTCTTGGCTTTGGTAGTGCAGTGTCGTCTCTCAGGTTGCGTTCGCACCGATAGGCTTGGTTTGGGGGACGTGGATTTCGTGGGGCTTTATGCAAGCTGGGGATTTGCGCTCTTACCGACGGCTTTTCTCCATCCGAGTGCCGCGGTGGTTCGTGAGCCTGCGCAGACACAGTGAGGGGGGAAAAGATTTCAAATTAAAACAAATAACAAAACTCAGCCCAGGTTCCATGAAGGATCTGTGCGTTCCACAAATCCCCACGCATTTTCATGTCATTGCAGTATCGAGCATTCCTTCAGCTCTGCGTTTGAAGGACGGTGCGTATCGGCAGGAGGTGGATTTTAGCATCCGCGCCCTCTGCTCTTCTGCCACCACAGCAGGAGCCGAGCACAGCGGGATATCCCTCGCCCTCACGGGCAGAAGCAGACACGGCGAGGTGCGGGATGCAAAGAGGGAACGTGTTTTTCTTCCCTCCGCGCTCTCCAGGCTGCTTCTGTCCTCCTTCCCCAGAGGATCTTGGCGAGTTCCTGCCCTGGCGGCTCCGCTGGCTCCCCCGTTCCCTTTCCCTGCTTTGTTCTCAGAAGCTGCGGGGAGGAGTGAGTGACTGTTCCTTCTGAGACAGACTTCCTAAAAATGTCACCTTCGGGATTGAGAGCACATTTTTTTCCCTATTGTTCTATGTTCCGTAGAACAAAAGATAAACAAGAGCCAGTGCGAGCATGTATTAGGTAAGTATAGATGGGGACGCTTCCCGAGCACCCGTCGTAACGCGTCCCAGCAGCAGAGCCCTCTAACGATCTGCATAGCGACATTTTCACGTGGGATGTAGTTGCATCACTGCTCGCTGAAACTGAATTCGAGTGGCGCAAGCACATTTCTGCTTTTCACCGTGACAGAGCACAGCATTTGAAAAAACGTGCTACAAAAGTCCCCAGACCTGTTGTGGTGTATAAAAGGTGCGTGTTTCTCTTATGCCAAGCTCTCTCTGATTTTTCACGGCCTTTCTAGTAAGCGTGGCTTTTTCCAACTAATTCATAGCAAGTTGAGTTCATTCGCCGGTCTAGCATTAGCCAAGTCATGAGCCATTTAAACGTGATTTGCTATGAGAAACTCCAGGACCAGTCTCCATCTGGCATTATAGACTTCACTCATTTCAAAGACTTTGAGCGCATATTTTATTCCCCAGGTACGGAGAACAGAGAGAAGTGCAAACAGTTGTTATTTAACGTACAATTGAAAACAAAACTTAAAAGGAAGAGGTTTGGTAAGGATTTGTAAGGATTATGTGCGTAGTAGCAAAATAGATCTTCCCTTTTATATAGCTTTTTATATAGCTTGCTCTTCTTTCCCTGACTTAATAGTATTGATACTTTCTTGGAATAATATACATGTGCACGTACAGATCTGTGCATAGGGTAGCGTGTGTAAACACACACCTACATATGAATATATGTAAGACCCAGTTTTTAAAAAGAAATAATCTGAGCCTGTTTAAGCAAACAGGAATGCTTTCCAACGTACCTGAGCGTGTTTTGTCTTCAGGGAAGAGCACAGCACATGTATCCCCCTGAGCTGAAGCTCGTCTAGCCCGGACGCTGGAAGCAGAGCTCATCTCGGGCTGATTTCGTTTTCCGTGCAGCAGTATCTACGTTGCTTCTAATCGCGAAGCTAGCACGCTCCCAGAGCAGGGGACACATCTGCAGCGCGTTGTGTCCTGTCCGCAGACAGCTAGCTCACGGTGTTGGACGAGTTTGTGTGTATGCAGGCAGGGGGCAAGAAGGCTCGTGGCTAATGACGGTGTTAAGGCAGCCGATTGCATCCCGACTCAGAATAAGCGTAGCGGCTTCGCCTCCCGGTGATTCTGGAAAAACAGACTGAAGACCAAGAAGGTCCCTTCAGGGCTCTGTGTCACTGGAGACCACCCAGCCACCCATCGCGGGGCTCCCAGTGGCTAAGCACGCCAGCTCCGGGGGTGCTCAGGACCCTGGCAGATCTATAAAGGCGCTCTTCGTATCTGAAGAACTGTTTCCGAAATCTGAAAAAGTCTTTGTGAATCTGTCCGGTTTTGCTAGAATTCCCCTTATTTTGCATGTCTTGCTGGTTTTGGTTTTGATAGTTTTTTCTCTGGGCGAATTACGGTCGTCATGACTCGCCTGTGCCTTCTCAGGGTTTGGCACCGGATCCAGACCCGTTAGTGGCTCCTCCCCGTTGTTGCCACAAGCCATTGCATACTCTCTTTGCTTCTCCTCTCCCAAATATAAAATGGTTTTCCTACTTGTAAAAAGGCGTTCTTAAATCTCCTTTCTAGTCAATTAAATTCATTAATTAGAAGAAGATAAAGATCGGTGAGTAAAGGCTGAGCCAATATCTGCTTAATGCATTGTTATATTATGCTTTGTCAAACACACTAGTAATTGCTCATTTAATTTATTCATTTCAGCATTACTGATTTAAATATCGTTCTGGACTTTCTGGCGTCAGTTGTCATTTTTTAATGTCTGCTGGTTGCATATCAAAATGTCAGTTTATTATGCTCAATACATTATCTATGACTTCAGTTTCCTTAAAACCTCTAATTGATATGACAGTTCTCACAAAAATTTAGTCCTGATCTGAGAATTATTTCAATCTTAATATGAAAAGGCAGCTCTTTTTGCGTAGGGGTTCTATTTATATGTCACCTTTGCATAACTGCAATGTCATGGGGACTCTTCCTCTCTCAGCTACTTCACTTTTCAAAGCGTTGTTGAAGATAGTCACAGCCTTTATAATATGAGGTCAAGTTGTGAAGTCCTTCGGATAACTTCTCCTGGCACGTCATATCAGGTCATTTGCTTCTTTTGCTCATTATTTGTGTGCAAAGGAACGTGAATCACCATACTGCAAAGTAACCTGGTAGTCTTCAACAGCTCCTGCTGCATCCGAAGAAGCTAATAGATCCCAAGGGCTATGTACGTTTGGCAATGGGAGAGAGAAATAGGAAGTTTCATGAATTATTTGAATCCTCATGAAACCTGAAAGCAAACAGAATTTCACTGGAAAACGTTGAATAATAATGATTTGAAAAACTTTAATTAAATATGTGAATTGTGGAAGTATCTGCTTAGCATTGGAAGAAGACTATAGGCTACCGGACAAAGAATTAGCTCAAATGCCAAATCTTATGCCATCTTCAGAAAATATCTAGCAGAAGCCTAGTCTGCAACGAAAGACTTTACATAAAATGTTAAAACAATTATTCTTACAGGAGACAAAAAAAAGAAATATTTGATAAAATGTCAGTTTCTTAAAGGTCTTTGAACAAATCGATTGTTGGAGACCAGTGAGTTCAGTGTTAGGAGCCAATGATGAGAAGAGTTGGAAAGGAGGCACGTAACTAGGGTCAATCTAAATTACACATTTTCTCTTGAGGTTTTCATAAAAGGATTCCATTATAAACTTTCAGCAATAGATTATGGAATTTGTGTGTGTGTGTGCATACACACGTGTACATATAGATGCGTAAATATGCTGGCTCATCGTCAGCCCGCTGCAGCCGGGGGGTGGTTTCCAGCAGCTGCAGAGACACACATCTGCCCGTCGTCTGCCTGCTCCAAAATTCAAGGCTTGATCGCAGAATAACCAAATTACTGAAATGTATTGGCCTTTTTTATAATGAGGACTCAGACCGTCATGTAGTGTTTGACTTCCCTTACGATACGTGCACGTACTCTAGTACATGTGTAAGAAGAGATCGGTGGGAGCCTCCCCTCGCGTTCATAACAAAATAACAGCAAAACTAGACCAGATCTTTGTTTGTAGGCGGTAGAAATGACTCTCAAACCAATCTGCCCTCCGGTTTGCAAGGGGAAACCAGGAACATCTTCCAACCTTGTCTTATTGGTGCTCCCACACTTGCTTAACAGAGTTCTGGGGTTTGCGTGGACACGTACCAGCTCCTCTGCTGTTCGGCCTGGCAGGGGTGGAACGGGGAAAGGGGTGTGCGCTTGGTGGGCGTAGTTCAGAAAGCTAGAGCGAGCGAAGGGCGGCAAATCGGAAGACTGAAGAAATGGAGGAATAAACACAAACCAGGTGAAGTGGCCGTCAAAGGGAAGATTGCTGTGTCTCATCTTCATTTCTATTAATCTGGTTTTTCTTCTGTAGTTTATGTAGTCTGTCTCTATATGTATGTGTGTGTGCATACACACGTGTCTCTATAACTTTATGTTGTTATTTAGATACCGATTTTAGCCAATAGACTTACCTGCCTGAGGTTTTTGTATGGCTGTGTGAAGCTGTGAACTAACCTTCAAAACACCTGATATTCATCCATAGGCCTGGCTAAAAAAATTAATATTTGGAACTAATTAACTATTGAACAAGGGATTTTTTAATAGTGAATGTTGGTGGTTTATTCATTCTCCCCTTTTTCAATATTTTTTTTTTTCAAAGTACCAAACAAGCCCAGGTAGAAGAGTTACCAGTAAAGACACATACGAGTAACGGTTTGGAAGACTGTCATTTTTGCTGAAATGCCGTATGCCTGGTCTGCTGCTCCTCATAATCCTCTCTGGCTTTCATCAAAAGTGATTTGAGCCGACCTATCTTGGTTTGGATATTTACTGATGAATGGACGTGACTTTGTTTGTAACTGGTAATGGCAGCAGTCAGGAGAGAAACATCGGTCCGGTGCTGAAGACGCTATCCAAAGCGTAAGTTTTATTTCTTAAATGTCTGTGACAGAAAACCAAGAAAATTCATATTAAAAGTAGTTTGCGGTGGCGAGGGAAGTACTTGAAATAAGCTGAACCTTAGGTTACGCTGCTCGAGGGCATCGTGCTTTGTAAAGACTGCGAGAGAGCAGCAACCTGCAGTGGTGCTGCAGGAGAAGGAGCAAGCCAGTACCGCGCGCTGCTTACCATCCGTGTGTCCTGCTCCGCGCGCTGGCGAAAGCGGAGTAACACGGAGATGCGATGAGACGACGTTCTTTTGGAGGAGGACTCCCTGTAAGGCCTCCCCTCACAGAAACTGCTGTGGTTGTGCGAAGTTGGCATTTTATACCCTTATCCTTAACACACGTCAAAATCCTCTTCCTTTTGTCTCTGCGCCGTCCCTTTGCCTTGCGGCCGGGGAAGCTGCCGCAGGGGCGCTCCGCGGGGCTCTCTCTTCTGCGGGGCCTCTTTCTGTCTTTTAATTTAGGCTACGTGCTGGGAGAAAGGCACGTGAGAGAATGATCAGCTGTTACTGAAAACTGCGGTATTAGAGGAGGGTCTGTGTATGAATGAAGTTGGAAAATTACTTCTGATTTTACTATTTCTTGTAGTATATTTTTGTGTGATGTCAGGCTATGGACAAAGGCAAACCTCATCCAAACTGCTAAAACTTTACATGAAATCTGATAGAAAAGATAAGAAGGGGTCACAGGCATGTCTAAAAATAGATGATCCCACCATTGCCTTTGGTTGGATTCCATTAACCTCAGCAATTCTAACTTTTTCTTTGACATTTTCAGTTCATTTCCAAGCTGTTTCTCAGCAAGCGTAGGCTTTCTGAAGAAAGAGAACAGTAAGGATAGTGTAAGTGGTACGACTGGTAGTGGCAGGAGTGGTACAGTAAGTTTCAAAACCACTCAGGATGGAAAGCAGGGGTCGGCGCAGCGATGGCCAGAAGGGCGCTCGCAGGTACCGAAGGCAGGCGTCACTGCTGGTAGCGTCTCGTCGGGAAAGCCCAGCCTAATTGCTGTGGCCGTAAGTCAGGCCGGTAAAGAGCCCGTCCCTGTCAAGGTCACTGATACTCTGCTCTGAATGTCAGGCTTTGATTTATCTCCCCCTGCAGTATTCCTCAAACCTGGGATTGTAAGCAGTAATTACTTCCCGTCCTCCTGGCCAGTGTCACGGCGCTCCGTGCATATCAGCGCCTTGCAGATTCTTCAGCCATTTTTGATCCACCTCCCGGAGCTTTTCATAGTTTGTTTTGTAATAAAAAATGATTGATACACTACCTTTGCACAGGCTTTTTTGGTTTTTACATTTTGGAGGTGGATTACCTCCAAGGTCGCCCTGGCACTGAAGACTTCATTCTGAGGGTATTTTCTTTTTCTGTTTTACCACTGGTCTTCTTAATCTGTTTTCTATTAAACCAGAGCGTGCTTCCTCTATTGTTGCTTTTTTTTTCAGTGTAGGTATTGAACTGCCGCTGGAAAAACAAGAACATTCAAACGTCACCTTAGAAATGTGCACGCTTTGTTTGTTCCTTCGTCTGCGAACACAATACGCGTGTTGTATTTTTGTTCTAGTGCTCGCTTCACTTCTATTAAGCAGCAATTTAAGTACTATCATTTTATGTTGCTGCCAATTTTCGTGACATTTAAAAAACCCGACAAACAGGTGCAGAACCTTGCAGGAGCCATCGTAGTTGGCTAGTGGTTTAAATAAGCTGCATGCAGCCTCTACGTGTTTCTGGAAATTTTGCTAGTAGTCTTAGAAACTGAGAGAGTCATCCTTCCAACATATGGGGAACCTTTCCTATTGCAGTGTTATATTTCTACTGTGATCATGCGTTGCTGGGTTTGAGCCAATGGTGAATGTGTGAGAAAGCTGATTTTCTGATATTAAATTTGCAGTCAACGGCAGATGGGACACTTTCACACTTCTTACCTATTTCAGGGATGCGTTTTACCAAGTAAGGCTGGTTTCTTACAAAATGGGGTTCTGTGCCCTCTGCCTCTCTTTTTCCCACCCGCTGAAACATTCTCGGTTTCTTCCTTACGACCCTCCGCACCCGCCTCGCCGTGAGACTTGCCTGCTGGGAGGAGGTGCTGGGATCCGGAGGTGCTGGGGCCAGCCTGGATGTGCCTGCCTGCGCTGGGTTTTCGGAAAGCCCGGCCGTGTTTGCAGCTAGATGCCGCCCGTCCGTAGGAGATGGCGAAGGCCGAGCTGCTCCTGCCGTTCACAGTTTGGAAGCGTTGACAGGGTCTCTCGTCTCCTTTCCATGGAGGAGTTCTCTTCGTTGAACCTCCCGTCCTTCGGTGGGATTCGATGCAAATGGGCCAGTGAGTTCAAAGGCAGCCGAGAGGGACAGGCTGACGGGTATTGCGCAGTTGCCTGCGCCCGGTTTTGTCAGCAAGGCAGCTGAAAAGCTTTCCTACAGTCAGTTTATGTGAACGCTAGGGAAAACGGTCAGTTTCGGTGGAAGTCGGGGAAGTTAAAGCGTTTCTCCTTTGAGTTTCAGAAAGCTCTTAATTTGCGTTGCAAATTCTTCTGCTTGCAGGATCGTGCTCTTCCTTGGTCCGCATCGGTCCGCACGGTAGGATTTGTGCCAGTTCGTGGAAAGAAGGAATGCAGGCCTGACAGTCGCTGGGTTTGACTTTTATCTGAAGCCGAGCCCCGCAGACCTGCGTTTCCGTTCTTTAGAACAGCAAGGAATTGGGTTTGTCATCTGGACATGAAGAAAGATGCTTCTTAGAGCAATGATGTGTCTGTTGCTCCAGCGGCGTGGCAAGCCGTAACCTGTTGATGCGGCGCTTGGGCAGCCTGAGATGCTCTGCTAACCTGCAGCAGTTGTTGGTAACTGCTGCTCTTGCGATTCATTTACTGGTACTGGATTTATAAGAATGGTCCCCATAATGAGTTGTGAAGTGGTACGTCTTTTGAAAAAGATGTGAGGTTGCTAAATGTATTTAGCCAGCGAATTGAAATTACTTGGAGTGCCTGTTTGGGACCATTTTGGCAAGTTGCTCATTTGTAAGTAATGAGAAATGTGTATTACTGGAATTTTTTGTTTAAGTTATTCCATTACAAAGAGTAGTTGTTATAGGATAAAGTTGTTGTACTGCAGGAAAAAAATGAGCGTGACAGCAGTATTGCAAGCTTAGTGATTGGTATAGATTGGAGGAAATGAAAAATGATAGGATGCAGAGTAGCAATTCAAACACTTGACAATTTTTATAATAAAAAAGCAGTTCGTCTTATATTGAAAGCCTCTGCTAAAATTTTTTAAAAGTTCTGGAAGCGAGACAAGGGGCGTCCTTAGAAGGGAGGGAAGTATCCAGTTCGTTTGGAGGAGCACAGCCACGAAGCAAAAGGCGGGTGCTGAACGGTCTGTGACACCGCCTGCTGCAGGTGACATTCTCTTAATGCAAGCCCAGAGGGTGCTGGATTTTTTGACCTGCACTTAGAGCGATGGGGAAAGGGCGCGCTGTTCGGAGGCACAGACCAAGGGCTGCTGTAAGGGGTACTTTAATTCCCGCAGAGATTTATGTCGGCCAGTTTGGGTCCGTGCCCTGCCGAGGAGACCACAGCCATGTGATCCGTCGTGTCTTGCGGAGCCGGGGCCGCGGGCAGAGCGGGTTTGTGGCAGCGTGAAGTTCGGGCAGTAGTTAAGGTGCGTGTGGTTAATGAGACTGGAATGAGGGCATGCAAAGGCCAGGTGTGGACTCAGTCGTCCTCTGCTTTTCTGCATGACCGAATGTTTGGGAACATGGCCAAAACCCTGTCGATATTTTTTGTTGTTGTTTCCATACCGAAAGAAAAATACTATGTAATTGCAAAAATAAACTTTCCGTAAGTCATAACATGATGGCCATAGATATTTCTCAAGGTGTGTTCGGATTAGGCCATCCAGTCCTGATCAAATGAAACCTGATGCAATTTTGGTGAAATATATATGACTGGTGGATAACACCTCACATGGAAAAGTTCATCCGCGGGTTTAAATCACCGTGCCAGAGAGATGAATACGTTGCAAGCTTTTAAACATTGCAGCTTGCTCATGGATCGTTCATAACCACAGAATGATTGTGGAATGCGTTGGCAGGTTTGAAATAGTTGCCTACTTAGCCACGTAGTGACTGAAGCTTAGTATTTTGGATTACATCACGCTGAGGAATTAAAGATTTGATCTAAAGCAATATGAAAAATCACATTTATTTTGCTGGCTAGTTTTTGGTATGGTTAGCTAAATGGCTTTCCTTCAGTGTTACAGGTGGTCAAATACTGCCCTAGGTGTTCCAAACTACTTGTTTGTAAATTAATTACTGTTGATTGAAAGCCTGTCTTTTTTCGTACGGCACTAAACCAACAAAAACCTATACAAGTCTCCTTAATGGAGAGCAAAGTTTGGGTTCATCGTAGCTGTTCTTTCTGGAATTCATCGTTAGGGCGTTACGGTTACCTCCTCGGAGAACAGCCCTGTGACCAGGGGCCCAGCCCAAGCCGCCGGGCAATGGCAGCAGCGACCACCCTCGATGGGGGTTACTCAGTTCGCTCCCCGTCAGCCCTTCGTGGGAGCTAACAGACGTTTAACAAGTTAATCTTCTAGGCACTTATTCTTGAAGCGTGTCTAAGTCCTTTCTTTTGTCTTTGTACTGCATTAAGATAGATCTGATGGTTCAAAAATACCTGAAATTTCTTTCTTACAGAGGCACAAGGCTTTTAGGTTTTTTAAGTTCTTAGATGATTCCTTTAGAAGTGTCATTCTCACCTTCAAGAGGTACAACAAATGGCACGTATAGCTCAGTTGAGGAAATAATCCTCAAAGAAGAAGGGCAGCCTGAGAAAAGTAAGCTAACCAGGAACTTGCACGAGTCTTTACAAAACAAAGTGGCTGATTTGGTTTTACCCGAGCATGCCTTCAGTCTCAAAGTTGGAATCACGCAAAGGGATTGGTGGTGGACAGGCAGAAATCTACTGACGTTCTAGGATTTGAAAGAAAAGTGGTGAAAACGTGATGGCCCAGGGGCTGGTAGAGCTAGGGGTATGAGTCGCTGGAGGCAGGCTCAGAGAAAAGCTACTTGGAAGGTACAGATTTAGATATTATTTGCTTTGGATATTGCTTGATGACTGTTCTTTCCAGGAAAAAAGAAAAAAACAGACAAGGGGAAAAACAACCCCAAAACTACTGAGTGCAATGGTGCAGTAAAGAAACCAGCTTCACCAAATTTGTGAGAATTTGATCAGTTTATATGGGGGCTCTGCAAGCCAACACAATTATTTCCTCCAACACTGCACTGCACTGTTACAAAACCCCAAATCCTGGAAGCGTCGGCGTGCAACTCATTACCAGCCGTGTAAATTCAGTGCGATGGCTTTTGTTTAATTTCAGTGAGGGAACAGCTCAGACCTGGCCCAAACACAGGGCAATTATGCTAATCACATACATTAGAAACTAATTTGAAAAATCACATACATTAGAAACTAATTTGAAACATAAAGGATGTATTATTGACCGTAAGATTACACTCAGACTTAGGCTTGATTCCTTCTTCATCGTTTTGCTGCTGGGGCAAATCGGCCTCGAGGGGGGTTTAATTTGAGTCCCTTTGGGATGCTGGACTCGGGCAGCAGACATGTGCTCCTTCAATGCCGTGTTCCCGTGCAGCTTCGCGCGTCTTTTGAGCGACATGAAGTTTTAGGCAAGTGCCTTACCCTGCTCGCTAGCCTCAGCAGTGACGCAGCTGCACAGGGATGCTGAGCTCCAGCTCCGCCGTGGCGTGCCCACACCTCTGTAGTGAAGCGGGCGCTCCAGGGCTGTGACAGGTGAAATAGGAGTCAAAATTCTCTGATGTTCAACGTGGTCAATGCCCCAGCTCCGTGTGTCGGCGTAGCGAGCGGACGTCGAGACGCGGGTCCAGCCGCACGGCCGACCCAGCACCCAGAGGTGGGAATTGCAAATTTAGAATTGACCTAACATCCAGTCTTTTGAGAACATGAAATCTTGGAATAAAGACCAGGAGTTTGTAGATTTAAGTTGCCTAACAGCCTTGTAAGAAGTTATTTCACCTTTACGATCAGAGGCTCGGTCATTTCTGTTACTTTTGATGGAAAAGCGACGTTTCAGCACTCGCAGTCCCGAGCTGGGAGCCAGGCTTGTGTTTGTCCTCAGCGTTGCACGCGAACAAGGGTCTGACTCACAGGCAAAACCGCTCTCCTGCTCGCGCCAGCATCGCCCACGGAAGGTGGTGGCTGGCGATGAGCCTCGTCCCTGGCCGATGGCCGCTGCCTCCCAGGCAGCCGAGCCGGTGTCCGACGCCTCGGCGGCAAACCCGCGTGGCGGCAGGGGCAGGACCCAGCCCCAGCCCGCCTCTGCCGGCACCGACAGCTGGCAAGGAAAAAACAAGACACATTTTCTGCTTTCTTTTCGTTTTGGTGACAAGGCCGGATTCCCCACCTTTCCTTTGCTTAAGGGTGTTTGCCTACTTTTGAAACTCCTATTTTTATTACATTTTCCATCCAGGACTGGAAGTCTTTCTCCTTCTCCACCAAACGTAATGTGAAGATACTGCGTTGATGCTTTGTCTTGTTTGGTGCCTGCGTGCCAGTAAATTTAAGAAGCAGTACCGAAACGTGACGGGGGCACGTGCTTAGCAGCTGGCGGCTGGGAATGGTTTGCTCTGGACTGTACAAAATGTTGGTTTTCTGGGTGAGAATTACTTCTTTTAAAATAACTGATAGGGGAAAAGGTGTTAAGTTCTCACACATGCACCGTGTTCTGTTTTGTGTAAAAATGTGCGTCGGGTTGTATTTCGGTGTTTTCTGTCCTAAACCCAGCATAGCTGCGGTGAGTTGCCTCGTGATACAAAATTGACGTTCCTTCCTTGTTTAGCATTTACTCATTACTATCCATGGCCTGCTGTGAAGGGGATGATTAATACGGGGCTCTTGTCCTGCAGCAAAACCCCGGACTGGCACATGAGGTGCTTTACTCTGCTATGACAGGAAAGTTAAGCGTCCGTTGTGCAGAGCGGTAGGTTTGGAAATGAAAGAGCGCGTTCCTTGGGTTTCAGGAAATTGGGAATTAAAATGTGCGTGTGGCTGGGCAGGACGCTTACCCCTCACTCGGATCGCAGTGTCTGCATCCCGGCGGCTCTTACAGTCAACGACTTTATGGAACGTAATTTTTGATAATATTTTAGTTAAAGAATCATAACTTGGTCTTTACGTTTGATCTCAGGAGTGAGGANGGAGACTTTCCTGAAAGGAGAGTTCGGGTCTGGGTGTTACAGTTCTGCATCTGAGGAATATGTCGACTTTGCTTGACCTTCTGAAACCTGCGCTAATAATCTGAAAAGACTTTCCAGTCTTTTAAAATTGTTTGATAATTTCTCCCTATCAGATTGCTGGCTAACAGTGTGACCAGTTGAAAGAAAAAGATTAAATTGCACAAAGATAATTTTCAAAGGCGACGATAATTTACCTCGTCTCTTCCAGATCTGGCTGGAAGTCGGATTGTCGGCTGCCATCAACACGCAAAGTCTTCAGGCCGGGAAGCTCACGTGCTGGAATTTGGGCATTTGAAATCAAAGCTTTGCAGTGCTATAAATGTCATTCTAAACTCCTCTCTTTTTGGTATTTTGTTTCGGAAAGAATTCCTTTCAAGCAGAAATGTTCCAGCGAACAAAAATGAAATGTCATCTTTTATATCTCTTCAAGCCCTACATTGTGAGGGGGTACTACAGTCAGTATAACCCTCTCGACCGAGAAAGTTTCTGCACGTCAAGAATTTCACCATGGAACATTGTATATTGTCTTCCGTAAATGTCACTCTTTGTGCGCTCTTCCTGCGCTGAAAGTGGAAATACGAACTCGCATGAAAACGCCTGCATATTAATATTTCATTTGATGTTCTTCGTAATTATAGTCGGGATTAATTCATTCGGTCTGAGAGCAGATACTGTGCACTATGGGAATTCTAAATTATTGATTTTTTGAGTGTGAGAACGAATGTAGCCAGGCCGTGCTGTTCATGAAATTCCAGAAAGAGGGGGTGAGGGGTTTGCTCGAAGGTGAGGAAGGACATCTCCAGTCCCAGCACCAGGAAGGACATCTCCAGTGCCGGTGTGGGGACCGTGCGCACTTCCAGTGCTGCCTCCCAGCGCAGGGTGCATCCTCCTCCTCCTCCT